>DWDT01000979.1:0-17609 GCA_018245595.1 Microceris scylla | reverse complement strand
TATTCCTTTCCCCTGTGCAAAAATACATGGTCATACTGATTTTCATGACAATCGGTTGAACGGGGCAGAAGTTGCTATTCTGCAGCACCACCAGGTGGCGAGTGGCATCAATGAGCATATTACACAAACCTTCTCCTTGGAAAAATACATATATACACCAATTTTCATAATAATCAGTACAGTAGTTTGTGAGTTCATCAATAACATACATACAAACATTCATTTTTATATTATAGATATACATACATACACTTTAAAAGTGAGGGTTGTCATTCTATAAAGAAAGTTCTTTCAAATCATTTAATTATAAATTGTGGTTATTTATTTTAACAGACACTTAACAATTATGGATATTGAAATTGGATAAACATTTTGAGATTTTATTATGACCAGATTTTTAAGGATGTACATCATATCTATAATATACACTTAAAAAAGAATACCGAAATCCATCTTAAGGTATCTGAAATTGTTTTATCTGATCTTACTTAGACTTAAATATCAAACGAGTTGAACAGACCGGGTTGCCTCCTATTTGGCTTTATTCTACATACCCCTAAGTATTAAATGTTTACCGGTGTCTATCAGATTTTGTACATCCTTAATATGCATAAACACAGTAATATTTACTTACATGCAGAAAGTACAAAACTGATCGTCATCCCTTTCGCAAACAACTTTCGTAGGGCACATGCTAGGCAAAATTGAACTCACATCGTAGGAGATGTGCCAAGGACCGAATTGTATAGACTTTGAATTGGCAAGGAATCTACCAGGATCAGTCTCCTGAAATATAAAAAACATAACAATCAACAAGAACACCGTAATGAACGAATGTAACAAATGTAAAAGTTATACCTCCGGTATATACATTATCTTCCGCTGAACCAAATAATAATCCGCTATAAGTATTTATGACAATAGAAAAAAATATGTTTCAGTACTTAAATACAGTATTTAAATGGATAATTATAATATTATTTAATATTATGAATGAACAATGACAATTTATTTGACATATAGAATAGTGACTTTTTTATGTTTGGTTGGTATGTTGTTTATGGCGCTATTGTCACAAATGATCTAAAACAAGCAAATTACATTTATGACATTTCTGTCTGAGATACTTACTTTTAGTTGAAATGGAGACTCAAATTAAAATACATTCCATGATTTGAATGGGTCTCATTTTGGTAAAATCTGGGACCTACAAATAGTGCTTTTATACGTAATAAGTTTGTACCTGGTTCAATCCTATAATTATCTTTGACTCTTAGTAAGTATTCAATACAAAACCAAATCTTTACCAAAAAGACAGGAACTCATAAACCGAAACACCTTTCAAAAAAGTTAAATAAATCAATATGGCCGACTTTTACCGGTCCGTTTATGTATTTTGATAGAAGGATAATTTGATTGAAGACATTTAGCGTAATATAAAATTCATTTATGACCTACAGTATTTTACAGTTTTCACAGAATCTATAAATAATTATGGAAGCCCTTATACCAGTAATCAATAAGTTACAAGACGTTTTCAATACAGTCGGAGCTGATGCCATCCAATTACCTCAAATAATAGTTTTAGGAACGCAGGTTAGATAACTTATTTCCATTATTAACTTTCATTTGTTAGTTATGTAGCAACTAATAAATGAAGTTTATTTATTTATTTCATGAGTTTGAAAAATATAACGGTTATGTAAAGATGTCACTGAAGTTCTTTGTCCCCATTTCTATTACACTTCCCTGTCATTGACCATATTCCCAGTTTGGAATTAATTAAGAACATTTGACCCAACTATTACACTGTTTTAGAATGAAATCATATCAATTATTACTCTTACCTTATTTTAACTGTTATAAAATTATATTATTAAGTTAATTTTGATTGTTGTTTAAGTTCATAAATACTGTTGCAGAGTTCTGGTAAGAGTTCTGTAATAGAAAGTCTCGTGGGCCGATCATTTCTCCCTCGAGGTCCAGGAATTGTCACTCGTCGCCCTCTAATACTCCAGCTAGTATACAGCCCTAAAGAAAGCAAGGAACACCGCTCTGCAGAAGAAGGTATGCAAAGTGCTATGATTGATTAATAGCAAATACATCATTATCCCCTACCCTGCTGACCAGCATGGCGTTTATTAGCAAAAACCCCTCAGTGGAGGCCTATGTCTGGCAGTTGATGGTCTATGATGATGTGCAATTCATCATTTATGAAATTTGAAGTTCACATATTTTAAATATCATCATATCTGTTAGACTGGTTTGATGTTTTCAATCGTATGATGATTGTCCATGTCTGTTAATAACAAACTGGTACCTGGGACATCATCTGTATTGTTTATGATATTAACACTACATTTTAAAAACAGAAAAGGAGATGTATTATATATTGAGAGGCAAACTATACTTTGATTATCTTAAATACATACTAAAATGTAGTTTCCTAAAACATTAATAACTGTATATTAGATGGGAATATCATATTTTTTTTAATATAAGGGCCACAAGTCTAAGATATAAAAGAAAAACAAATTAGATTCAGATTGATCTAGTATATTGTGAATGAAGTGTGTACAAAGACAGACTTCTATCATTTTATTCTTATAATGTGGTAAATAAGTTCTTATATTTAGCATTTAACAATAGTTTACTTTTACAATAAACTTCCTTGCACTGAATTAAATAACTACAAACCACAAAATTTCCTCAAGCTGAGACCTTAGATAGCCTACATTGCATTTTTGAAGTGGATTTTGTTGGTTAAAATTAGCATCATTTTCATTCTCAGCATGCTCAATAATTAAACCTAGTTGCTTATTCGTCTGAGATTGCTCATATGTGCATGACTGTTTAAAATTTTTCATTGTAACCGACTTGTTCATGATGTGTATTAGTCATCTAGCAGTTTCAGATAATAACTGTTTACATTACAATATTATTTTGGAATGAACAAAGAATTTTAATACAGTGTTAAAATATGTATACATAAAATTCTTTTAAATATTTTGTATTAAATAAATTAACATGCCGACTCATCATTTGACCTCAATTATCCATTTTATATGCATTGTACTTCTTAATCACAATGTTGCTTTTTATTCATTGCCTTTGTGTTACAAAGAGCTGATAGTAGAGTTCAATGTCATCCATAATGAGAGAACAAAGAATCTTTTTCTCATTTAATGTGTAATTGTAAATAAATTATTGTCTATATATTTGTATTAATGTATCCATATTAATTCTATTTGAAGTTTATCACAATCAAATCATAGTTATAAATTGTACATGTAGGTCCATTGGCTGTATGTCTAGTCATGTGATCTAAGGAACTAGATATCCTGTTTCCACTAATGAGTAGGTTGATTCCTGAGGAATGTTAAGATATATAACAAATTTAAGTTTTATATAAATAGGCCCATCTACGAAAACGAATTGCTTTGCACTAATAAAATTCACATATCTGAGAAATTTCCCTACCATTATTTTATTGTACATTGTTTCACTGTTCAGAGGAATGCTTATTTCCAAATGTTCATAGTATGTGTCTGTATTGTAAATTTCTTATTTTAATAATAATATGCAAATGTACATGCTTATAAATAAAAACTGAAATTTTGATTTTAGGTCTATAAATTTAAATAATTTAGTTAGACCAACAAGTATTAAGTGAAATTTTCTCGAAATATGTTAGGTAGAAATGTGTAGAAAGTATGTTACCTTTATATATGTTGTTTATTTCATGGGGTAACTATACTCATTTGTTTACTGAAGCAATGAATGATCAACATTCAATTTTATTTGAATTGAAAAAATGGTGACTTTATATAAGCATTAAATGTGCATTTATTTTGCATCTGTTATATTTACAAGTATTTTTGTAATATTCACTGCAGTACTTAGAGAACAGGCCTCAGGGTCTGGTTTATCTTGGAATCCAGTTGCTCAGCTTTCCAACACATTATTTACAAAAGGTTCGTATTTTTTGCGGCCTTACTAGTTTCATTTTGTGCATTAACATCTACATAACTCATCCTGTTATCCAATAAAAAGTTCAATCTTTATGCAATATATCTTGTAACTTATTCTGGAGCCTGTGAAACACTGAGGCAGACAGTGTTTATTGTAGAAAGTCAAGATTCATCTCTGTATTCTTCACAGTGGAAATACCTACTATATATGTGTACCTAATAATATGCAAAAAATTACACTTGCTTCCTTATCTGCTATGTTAATAATCTATGATAATTGGCAGTTGTTCTTTTAATTATTTAATGACTTCAATATGTCTGTATCCATTGATTGTTAGACAACAGTACTTAAAGCTCTAATTACTAGCAACAAGTATATAAAAACCACTTATAATGGAAGTCATTAAAAAATACACTTATAATAGAAGTAAGGAAAAATATCCTTATTTCAATTAAAATTACAAAATAGTACATCACTGTGAACTCCCATGTTCATATCAATAATGATTGATTATTCCATATCTCCAAATGCCTTTCTTATCAAATGATTTACATCCAAATAAGTGAAATTGATTTCTAATTATTTTTTAGGTACTGTAAATTTAGAAGAATGGGGCAAATTCCTGCATACAAAAGACAAAATCTATTCAGATTTCGATCAAATAAGACAGGAAATCGAAAGGGAAACAGATCGAATGGCCGGCAGCAACAAGGGTATCTGCCCCGAGGCGATAAATTTGAAGATATACTCAACCAGAGTGGTCAATTTAACCCTTGTAGATTTACCTGGTATTACCAAGGTATACAATATTATTTCTTTATTTTCTATTGCATATTATACATTTTTTGTTATCGTTTGATCAGGTTAGATTTTTTTATTTTTATTTATATAGTAGTCCCGGATAGAACACTACAAAATTTTCTAATTTAGATTTTCTAGTAGTGGTTCGGAGTCTGGATATGTGCCCGATGCATGACAATAGGCTCACCACCTATTCCATGGGACTTAAACGTAACTGCTGAAACGTGGGAGTGTACTACACTCCTCTGCCTACCCCTTCGGGGATTACAGGTGTGATGTTACGTTAATTAATGATTTTTTATATCATTTAATTGCAATTATCAAACAAAATACAACGTTCCGTATTTATTCCTACATATATGCGTTCTTATTTATTTGTAAAAAATGTACAGGTATTAAAATGTTTACAATTTTATAACACAATAAGTAATGTTATAAGATATTGAAAACAAAAACTTTTCTTTTTTCCAATTAGCAATCAAGCGGACAAATCAAAAACGATTTTCAAATCTAGGTTTCACTTTATCTTTACGATAACGACGTAGACAGTGAAATCTGCCGTCCTACCTACAGCTCGTTACATACCGCGACATTGGCGGCTGCAGAGTAAATTGGTCTCGAACGCATCATTACTTTATCTTCTCGATTGCTATTATTAAACGCACTCGGCCTTCTGCGATAATCAACGTCATCTGATACTCGTCGTACAGATAACGTGTAATTTACGCAAGACAATTTGTCTTGTATTAACTCAAATCCACTCTAGTACCTAACTGTTAATATATGTACGTACATGTACATGTAAGAAGGAAACCTTTGTTTTTATTCTAAACTTTTTATGTTCTCTAATATATAGGATTAACGCGGGTTTATAAGGAGTATTTTTATGACATTATTTTCTTACTTTTCCTTTTATTTACATAAATATAGTAAATATATACCTACTTCTATAAAGTCAAACATTGTAGGGGGGCTGCTTCATTATAGCGTATATAACAAATTATTATAACTAAGTTATAGTAGGCCCTTTGTGCTTATGATGTACAATAAACTAAAAGGTAGATATGTGTATAAGTATATCGATTAGTTATATAAACATTGTCAAGATGCAAAACATTTTACGTTCTTATCAGTTGTGGGGCAGGTTACTACCACCTACGTTTCATTTCAACTCTCATGTAGTTTTCTGAAATACTTTCTAAGTTGTACTCTAATTGAAAATTCGCTTTTAAAAGAAATTGTGTTCTGTATCCTTTACTTAACTATGCTAAAGTATGTGACCTATTTTATATAATTCGAGTACGTGTCTTTTATAACATATAAATAAAAAGCGACTGTTAGGAGTTTCAAAGGTTAATGGGACGATTATACAGTGCGTCGACCTCTTAGAGTGATCTCCGCTACTGGTTTGGCTAGAACTGGTGGTGGTGGTGCTGAGAGTCGAGAGGTCACTGGAGGCGCGGGCCGAGCGCAGCCGAGGCAGCACCGGCGCTTCCTCCGTCTCGGGGGTCGTGGGCACCACGTCGCACGCCCAGCCAAGAGCGCGCGCCGCCGACCATACCGCGAATACGATCGTCAGCATAGCGGCTATCGAGACACCCGCCGCGCGCGTCCCCTACCCACCCACCACAAGCACTTTCGTGACGAGAGCATCAGTACTAGTTCACACTTTAATGTCACCGTTTGTAAATATGGCACTGTCACACGCGTCCAGCACACCGCATTCGGCGCGCCGGCTCTGACATCGCGCTAGTAGCATGGACTGCACGTGCGTCGGAACACGCCGGGCGCTCGGTACGCGCGGACACGACCGCCACTCTACTGGGCACGTCGGGGCGCCGCCACGCGCTCTACGATACACTCATGTTATCGTCATATCTATCGTTAATAACCACACCGATCTATATGCTACCATTCATCTATTTGTAATCGAGTTCCATTAAATGTAATGCACGCTGCGTTGCCATCGACGGGCCGCTGTGACGAATCGTTTCACTGATTTATAATCGTATTCATAAATCTGTGTGGCTATCGATAAGTGAAGTTCACGTTATTTTGGTCTGTCGAAGATCCAGTCCTCGTGACGCGGCACTGTTGACGTTTGCGCGGCGCGGGGAACAGAAGCGGGCAGACGTCACTCGCTGCTTGGCTCACCCGCGCCGCCACTCAGCAAAAGGGCACGTTCTATATTTACAGGCGACCCACAATCACATCACTGCTACAGAATAATATCAGTACGTCGTTTATGTCAAGATTCGAGCGGATATCACTTGTTGCACGCGCGTTTTGTAAAACCAATGGCGTCGATGCACCACGAGTGACGAGTCGTCCACACCGGCGGTCGCAGTGTTGATGTGGCTGTCAAGGTGTTCGATTCGTCGAGGAATCGTGTCAACGTTGTTTCGGACGGGAGCAGCGTCGCAAAGCATCCTGCGGCTGCCCGGCGGCCATGTTGGCACCGCCATTTTGCCGGGGGTCGAAAGGGGCGAGCCGCATGCGTACGCCGGCACGCAACCTCCGTGTAACAAACGACGCAAGTCGCGCCGCTGCTCCACTGAACCGGTGTTTAAGCCATAGCTACAAGGATCATTTTAATAAAACGTACTATGTGCGTTCTTATATAGGTCAGGCGAGAGCCTTAACGTATAAACTGAAGCTAGCCGCGGATCACAGAAATGACTGATTTCAGTTTGATAGCACGGAGGAAATGCTGTAAAGAAATAATTGATCCGGCACAAGACTTAAAACATCCAGGTAGAAAACAATTCGTTACATTTTAAAAGGTTTACTTATAAAATTTTTGTTTTCTAATACTTAATGCATTTAAAAATATATGTACGTACCTACATAAACATTTTTTCCATTTCGTTTTACAATACACCGTTAGCGTGAAACAGATTACCACGTTTTAATAAATTTTGTAATTAAACGTCAATAATTACTTTATTTTATACACAAACTCATTAAAATTATTTAATGAACGTGTAGCAATTAAAATTGACTCGTGAAAATTAAATTTTTGGTCCATAAACCTATTATGGCCGTATTTAATGCTCAAACGCTACGACATGAATTTGCTAAGAACATATTCAATATAATAATAATATTTTGCTATAATGTACAGACTTAGTAATAAAATTAGTAAAATATAATACTGCCCATACAGCGGATATTAACATAAGATTCTTATTTTTAACATGACTTCAACGTGTATGAATTAGCACGTCAGGTCTGTAAAGATAGAGATATTTACTGTAAAGATAGAGATATATACACTCCGTGTATTCTGCCTACTCCATAAGAACCGGGGGTGATGATATAATAAATAATAATTATGACAATTTCAACTAGTGGAATCTTACTATTATATAAGACATTGGCAGGCGCAGACACAGGACTTCGCTGAAGGCGCAATCAATGTCTAGTCGCTGCCCGATATTTCCTTCAAAACAAAAATAAGGGATTGATTTCTTAATTGTGTAGTCTGCTTCCCACTCGTGTCCTTTTATGTAGTTCGTAATAAAATAAACATGTGTACATATTCCATTGATGGACCCGAGTCTCCTCTCAGATTAAGAGTTAGGACAATAGTCTGCAATGCTGGGCAAGTGCGGCTTTGTAGAGTTCAGACCATTATGGTCTCTATTTATAATAACACTCAATTGAATGTAGAGGCGAATACAATAGAATTACAGTGTCCTTGAGAACGCCGTACTGTCCGTAGTAAACAGTGATCGCTAAGGTTGTGGTCGCAGATAATTGTATATACGTGAACGTAGGCCCAATTACACACCACGCTGGCTGGCTAATTACACCGTGCAAATCGATGGATCGCTGACGTCAAACGAACCACACTTATTTTATTATAACCTGATGTTTTAACTCGTTCTACATATTAAAAATGTCAAAGTGTTATCGATTTCGGAGGTAAACAAAGGTAAAAAGGCGCGACATTAAAAAAACCCTTTTAATAAAATTCTTATTATTACACTATTATAAGGTTTCTCATAGAGTAGGCAAAGAACACTGACTGCCAAATATCTGTCTTGTTATAGACCCGATGTTCTTCATCAAAACTTATAACATAGCTTTATTATTATATATATATTTCCAACGGGATCCGTTACAGGCTAGGCAGAGAACACCGATTGCCATATATTTCTATCGGCGACATGCATCTTACATAAACATTCATCACTCTCTTCATACACAATTCAACATGTACATGTTCAAACAATCATTTACTAAAGATACGTTAGTCTTTGTTTGAGTACGTTACTATAGACGTAAAGCGAACATGGCGTATGTTTATCCATTCTAGAAATAGTTGTTGAAAATAACCTGAAATATGATTGAGTTAGTGTTTTCAACGAGTGCTCCGCTCGAGTTACCTAACTCTTGAGCGGTGTATATTTAATTACACAGAGTTTTATTAACTCTAAGTATCTTTGTTGAATGGTTGATTGTTGAGGGAGTTGGGTTTAAAAATTACAAATTACTGTTGCCAATTGTTGTTTATACTTTAAGTGTGGGTTGTAAGGGGTTCCTAGCTCCATTTTAGAAGCCTAAAAGAAGCGCTCCCGCCCGTGATTAAGACTAATATGTAATAGACGAGGCTCTTGAGGCTGGCTAATTGCAGTATAGCGCAGCCTTACCAGGTACAGCTTCATGCCCTGGCCACCGATAGACAGCAGCGTAGGTGGTGCTAGATGCAGTGCGCTGCCATCTCCAACCCAACCGCATGCCCAGCGTTTGGAATATGGACAAAAACCTACATTGAGCGAGGCTTACGTCCAGCAGTGGACTGCAAAGGGTTGATAATGATAACAAACGTATGTATAACTATAAAAGTAGTCATCGACCTACTGATCCATCAAGCTAACAACATTATCTTATTTTAACGTAACGTAATTTTACGCCTGTAATCCTCGAAGAAGTAAGCAGAGGAATGCAGAATACTCCCATGTTTCACCGGTTACGTTTACGTCCCACTATGGAATAGGTGGTGAGCCTATTGAGCCGAGCCTATTATCTTATTTTGATTCAATAAAAACAATTTCTTCGTCACCTTGTTAATATAGACTAGTAGATAATATTATTAAACGGTGAATCTCCCCTTTGTGTGGAATTAGTGTAGGTCAATAAATATATGCGTAAAATAAAAAATATTATACCATTTTATTACCTATTAGGATCGTTTAAAACGGACTTCTTAACTAATATCTATAAATATCAAAAACTCTATAACTCGGCTGCATTTATGGTTTCGTTTATACATGCGAGATGTTAACGAAGTAACTATGTATGTATATTGCACATTAAGGTATTTTAATTCTACTAGTGATTATACAAGGCGCCTAGAAAATGTGGAGTACCATTTTTTCCGAAATCATTGATAGAGCTCTAACCACTTCTGAACGCAATGCATTTACACGATACATCTCAATAATGACGATAATATCTCAAACTATTTTAATATAATATACATTATTGCTCTTTAAATATTATAATGTAGATTATCAGAAAAATATTAAGAAACATACGTTCCCGTTTTAAAATACTGTTCTGCCTCGTTTCAATAAAGGATTTAATTAACACTAATTTAATAATTAAGATATAACACTTCAATAATGACGATAAAATGTTCATATTAAATCAAAGTAAAAAAAACATGTTTCCGTTTCAGGTAATGAATTCCTTCTCGATACAATTTAAATGAATATGTTAATAATGACGACATTGGGACAATAAAATTGGAATATGAATGAACATATTAAAAAATATAGCTTTCAATTATAGGTAATTGAAATTAATGTTTATTCAAAGATAACCATATAGTGCAAAATTGAAAAAATGACGAAATTGCATCAAACTAATTCGAGGATAGGTTTGTACAATAATATCAAGAAAATATTCAAAGCATATATTTCTATTTTAGATCTTTATATCATGAGCTCCTTTTCAATAAAAATGAGATGCCGACAACAAATTTTGGATACCTACCTCTATAAAATTGATAATATTTACTAAATATAAATAAATGCTCTCGATAAAGATTAAGCTTTTCTAAACGAACTCGAATATATTATAGTTACTCATAATATATGCATTACTCAAAGTATTGTCTGTGTAAATCGGTGAGTCCAAATAATCAGAAATATTTTTGTAGTTGTGAGGAATGGTAACATGTTGGTTTCTCGACTTTCTATTCACCAAGATACTATACTATATTCTAATTTGATTAGAAAACAGAAAAGGTAATTAACATTATTATTAAAACATCACATCAGGTCTTTTACGGGGTAGGCAGAGTGCAACGAGCAACAAATATCTCAATACTCACAAACCTGACGTTCTTATTAATTCTTTACCCACTTTATTCGTACACGCAGGTTTAGTATCAGAAAAGAATAAATAAAATATGAAGGTACTTCTAAGGATGCACTCGAAAAGTTATTTATTTTTCGGTAATTACATTGGACTACAATATATTTTTTATATCTTTCTAATTAAGGAGGGTCATGAGTAGGTGTTGAAATATTTACCGGGTGTGATGCGGGTGGGTATCGTCCTGGCTGCTGCTGCGTTTTCTTTTGCGGCGGAAGCACCAGTCCTGGCCCATCGCATCACAGCCGGCGTGCCGGGAGCCGCCCCCGCCCAGGGCGCGCCGCTCCTTCACACCTTGTGCATACTTCAATGTCCTTGTCTAAGTTAATCTTCAATTCTTCTAATCTTCCTTCATTTCTTCATGATTGATTCTTATTGTCGATAGATCGAGTATATTACGAAAGTGATGGCATCCGCCGAGGAAAAGTTTGTGTATATTTTTCTAAGTTTTTAAAATGTTCACTTAATATCTTATGATGTAGTGTTTCTAAATTCTTGATAAAGAACACACTTGGGCGATCAGTTCTTTTGGATTTTTAAACCGTCCGTTGAAAAAGGTTTCTGTTTAAAGTTTGCGTTTAGACGATCTTTAACAGTTCTATTTAGCACTGTTTATTTAGCACTGAATGTTTATTTAATTTTGAAAACCGCCTTGCACGAGCTTCCGTTGTTATCCTTGCATAAACAAATAATGTTTGTCACAAAAATTACGCATATTATACGAGTATGTCAATTCACTGAAGGATTTCCACATGACTATATGTATGCGTTCAAAAGAGTATTATATTATGTGCGATGGGAACTCATAGATAACAAAAGAATAACAGAATGATAAATAGACGAAAAAACATGACGATTTAAATTGACTTTTAAAGTATTTATATAAGCTGAAGTCGACAATTTTAAATCTTTAAATTCTACGCTATTTTAATCCTAGGTGTTAAAAGGAATTTTAATTACACAGATATATTAATTGATAACGTCGTTGGATTAACGATTATATATTCGTACTGTGCTTGAACTATTTTTTTAACATTCTATTAATTATGTATATTGAAAGGAATAATAAATATGTTTTTTTCCATAATCTCCTAAATACGTCATTCCGTATTATAACCAAGATATTGAAATGAAAAACTGTTTATTAAGAAATACGTATTTCGATTAATAAAAAAAGAAAATATATATTAATAAAACGTTACAGCAAACATTATCATACTCAGCAATTAATATTTTTAAACTGATAAATAAAAGTTTTTAATTAAAAAGTGTTGCATATTATCAATTTAATTAAAATTTCTAACTTCTTTTTCTTTTATCTCAAAATGGGAAGGCAACGGAAAAATTAAAAAAAAAAACTATTATTTACAGCTGTTGAATAATGGAATAAACTGTGAAGCCACTGCAGTGTGTGTTATAAAACTAGTGGCAAACATACAGTAATCGATATTCAATTAAGTTAAGCAAATTCATTTCCCTTATTCAAAACGTATCTCAAACATATTGATGTAATAAACAATATACTTATAATATATCACGTATACAAAACGTATCTCAAACATATTGATGTAATAAACAATATACTTATAATAGTATTGAAAATGATATGACTACAATATCAACTTTAGAATGTATTAAATATATAAATAGTAATGGTTAACGGTGTGATTCAGTGTACATGGAGGAAGAAGTGTATTACTTTTAGTAATTAAAAGATTACAAGTTAATAATATCATAGGTTGCACAGAATAGGAAAAGATAGCCGATCTTTCAATGTACATGCAAGGAGAAAAGTGCAATTTTTGGTATTTAAAACTTTCTCCGTTCTGAAAGCCACACGAAGCCTTAACGGTTAATAGGTCAACTCCAACTATTTAATCAAACTGTCTGTTTACATACACTTAACAAATAACATTTTGAATAATGACATGTTTATAAAGTTTTAAGCGTTTTAGAGAAGTTTAAATACGGGTGGCGATGTTTATATCATCCCAACCGAGTTTTGGGACCACGTTTGACCTTTTCAAATCGATTACAGGTACCTCAAAATGTGACAGTCGGATGGAAAAGGGTTTCTCTCGAATCGCGGCCATGGATTGGGATGGTATTTTGGATGTGAGCATATTCATAAATTGAAAAAATGAGTAGAAGTCTTTGTAAGTAATATTAATATAGGAGTATTCTAAATTTTAGTGACGGCTATTTGTCATGTGAATACCAGTGCATGTGACCAATATACATAAATATGTATATGTTTACATAAATATATGATTTTTTTTAAATTTTAATGTATTGTACATACATTTTAATAATCGTAAATAAATTTTAATAATTGTAAATAAGTTCTAATTATTGTAAATGACTTGTCATCGTTCATTCCTTCTTTTACAATGTAGTATATAAGTACACAGGTACTCACAATATTAATAACTGTTAAAGTTATAATATACTATCTAATTAACTGTGGCAATATACTTTTATAGACCATTTGTTTTCAGTGGTTATATTGTAAAATTTATGCTGGCAAAGTATTAAGACGATAAAATATTGCAATTAAGAAATGCTTTTTTATATCAACAAATTTACGAGTAAATGACCGAGTGTATTGACCATATTAATCTAAGAACCAAAAGCCACAAACTAACAATATTTTGGAATGCGTTAATCAATTTCGCATACATATATACATAGTACATTTAATACGAAATTTGAAATATAAATCAAGATAATGTCAGAAGAGAAAACCAATAAAAGTAGCGAGCTCATGGGGGCTTAAGTGAATCATCCCTCGAATCTTGCGACCGGCACTCTTCGAAATTCACGAGCCCTCCAACGACAGATGGATTTAACGCTTGTTAGACAACATCGGCTATTGCTTACGATCACAAAAATATACATCCCGACCGCTGCGACCAAGGGCAGAGTGGAACGAACGGAATTGGATATAAGGATGACACGCACAACATACATGCCATATAATACATACATACTTCACGGCTGATCCCTCGCGTGGTGGATAGAGAACACAGAGTGCGAAATATCTCTGTCTTTAGAGATCTGCCGTATTTCTTCCACATTCATCACTCTTCATCCACGCACGCTGATTTCGCAGACTTCTAACATCCCAAGCAGGCAGCATCTGGCCTATTTGGTGAGCTAGGGCTGTGTGTAGGTGAGTCTTGGCCTCCCTGGGAACTTGCATCCATCAACATTCGCATTGTATATGTGCTTTGTTATTGTTGCATCAGCCATTCCCTCAACATGCCCTTTCTCATTTTTACACCAATTCTCTCTGTCCCACTCAGCAGCTGTATCATCTGTATACATCAGAATTACATACGAAGCCGGTAAGCGAGTGTTGTGTAGTAACGAATATATTCTATAAATGTCAATAACAAAATTTGCCTACGTGTCACATGTACTGGTAGTCAATAATATACTTATGTATGTACATATATGTATAATGTCAGTCGCTTTTGTAAATAGCCCCTAAAATATGCATCCTTCTATTGATCTGACATTTAACGAGTGATCGAGTTGGAGTTCATTGACCAGATTTCTACTTATGAATTAAATATCAGGGGTCACATGACGCTCCTATGATGAACGTTAATAAGGAGCTTAATATGCTGGAGTCGTCGATGTATGAAAAAGTCAATTGTACAATGGGATGAATAAACTGAGTTTATTGAATTATTATATAAGAATGTATATACATATATCGTATCGTATGAAGTTGCAAAGTGCTTGGCAGTGGTTGGATGAGATGAGCTGAAGATCGAGCTCAGTGGCGTGCTATTGGAGAGGCCTTTGTCCAGCAGTGGACGGGAATAGGCTGATAATGATGATGATGATACGTATACATGTTTGTTGTATGTATATATGTATGTTTATATGTATATATGTATGTATGTATATATGTATGTTTATATATATATATATCTATACATACATATATTTACTTATATTATAGAGGTAATAAATATAAATATATATACATTATATGTAGTTAACATTTATGTCATGTATTAAAAGCAAAACATATAAATAACATCGTATGAAGCTGCACATAGCAGTGCGCAAGTGCAATCTAGTGCGCATTGAAACAGAGAGATAGCCACCCGAATTAATTAATACAACAAATTTAATTGATTAAACAAAAGTAATTACAAGCCAAAAAATGTCTCTTAAACTTAATTAACTGAATTGTGAATCAACGACAAATAAAATTTCCAATTAGACTGTCTCAGATAAAGTTATTAGGCTTATATACTTGTGAGATGGTTCATTGACTGTTTGTCTTATATAAACAGTACAAGAAATTAAAAGGGATTTAGGTACTATGATCTGCACAGTGAATTTTCTTACAGAAGCATCCTTAGGCCATCAATGAAACTTTATATACAATGTAATACATACACAGCTGTAGTGGCCCAGGAAGTGATTACTTAGGCTTACAATCAGTACAGAACATTGGAAAACACTGTACCTAATGGATATCCTTCATTGCTCTACATCGACAGCTAGCTCAAAGTGGACTATACTAAGGAATACTTATGATGATTAAGTATTCAAGATGAGCGCGCCACAATACTCTCGCGTATGTCACTGATCAGATCACGTGGTGCGGCGCCGGGAGGGCCGGGCCCGGCTGGTCGGGCTACTGTGCTCTGATCGGTTGTTGTTGTATAGAATTAACATCGGAAGCTCGTGATTGTTGAGAGAGCTCGGGGCGGGAGCCGCGTGCTTGGTGGCGCGGTCGCGGCAGGCACTGGCGCGCCGCCCCGGCCGCGCCGCGTGACGTCAGCGCGTGCCCCCGCCCCGCGCATGCGCCCCCGCATACATCCAACACACTCAAAAAGTCCACGAGAGCACTCCACCTTGAGACCTTAACTCCGCTTTGAAACTTAATCGATTTTTGAGCTGCAATCCCAAGGTATCGGTCACTACCAACTGGTGTTGCTGCTCTCATCCTTAAATATAAATTAATCGAGGGTTAATCAGGTCTGTAAGAAAAAAGATGTTTGGTACTCAATGTCTCCTCTTTCACACGTAACTCTTTACGTGTATTTTTAAAAGTAACAAAAGTTTCGATTTCATCTTAAACAAACGCAACAGCAAGCCTGTAATCCCCGAAGGGGTAGGCAGAGGAGTGTAGTACACCCCCATGTTTCACCAGTTACGTTTAAGTCCCACAACGGAATAGGTGGTGAGCCTATTGCCATACACCGGGTACACATCCAGACTCGGAGTCACTACTAGAAATTCTAAATTAGAAAAATCCAATACCCGACCCGGGAATTGAACCCAGGACCTCTCGATCGGCAGTCCCGCTTGCAAGCACTCGACCAACGAGGCAATCTAAAATTTTCTAATTCAGTAATGATAAAAATGTAATTAACGTCTTGTATTTAAGCGCACAGAGACATCTTATTTTCAAATACGGTCTAGAATCTTCTACGACATTTACTGCAGTAGCGAATCGGTCGTCATTAGAACAATTTACAGAATTTGGCGAAACTTATTCAAAATGTTCTTTATAATAATCTGTTTGATTGTCATTTTGTGTATTCGGTGGAGTGACGATATACGCAAAGTGGCTGGCAGTGGTTGGATGCGAAGAGCTGAAGATCGAGCTCAGTGGCGTATCATTGGAGAGGCTTGTGTCCAGCAGTGAACGGGAGTGGGCATCAGCCCACAGATGATGATGATGTGTTGAAATTTGTTTAAAACTGGTAAAATTGGAGATATAATAGTGACTTTAGAAAGTTATATAAATTCTTGCGTTCTAATTCAAGTATAATATTTGCAATAAAAATCATTATCATCATCAGCCTACTCCCTTCCACTACTGGACATAGGCCTCTCCAATTTCACACCATTGAGCTAGATAAATAAAAATCAACTCACCGATAACTGTGAGATTCACTCTTGAGTTTCTTGTTTGGGCTTGTTTGAAGTCCACTCTGCATCTGTAAATCCCCTGATCTGAAGCTCTGACTCGGTCGACACCTAGCTCCGCTGGTCTTCTCTCCGGCAGGAAGTACGCTCTCGACGCGAAAACACTCTCGTCCGACCATCGTTCTGCTACTCCGAAGTCTCTTTCTCTAGCGTCCACACTGAAAAGAATATTGTTTATGTTATTATAGTTCTGACATCCCCAGCCAATATATTCAAAGGTACTGTAAGGTGAGACATTTTTCCAACACATAGACTAATATTTCAGAAGATATTTTTGACAGAATCCATTAAATTATCGAATTTATTATCACTATACATAAATTTTTTCTATTAAATGTTTCGTGAGTGTTTATACACATGATTATAAATCTACCAGATTAACTCACGTACGTTTTTCGGGGTGGCCCGACAAGTTTCGGACCTGTACGAGGTCCTTCCTCATGAGCTCCCGGCGCTTGCAGCGAGTTCGCGGCGGAGACTGCGCGCCG
>DWDT01000978.1:0-17609 GCA_018245595.1 Microceris scylla | reverse complement strand
AAGTGATATTTAAATTTAAAACGCACTTTTGTAAAGAGGTGCGCGCCATGGATTTGGACCCAGCACCTCCGGAGTGAGAGACTGAATTCTTAACCACTAGGCTACTGAATACTTAACCGCTTGTATTTTGAATATAACCATTGAATTTATAAATAATAAAAGTGGTATGAAAAAAAACCGTAACTTTAACAATTTAATTAAAATCGTCTTATGTGATTATTGAAAATAATCAAGAAATAACATTAAAATTTATTAAATATCATTAAAATAAACTTTTAATTTGAAATAAACTTTGCTTTAAGGTTTTTGTGATCATTTATATTTAAAATATAGATATTTATTTTTAATGCGCTGACATATGACAACTTTCAGTATAATATCATATTCGTATGGCTCAAAACAAAAGTATGTGTACTGGCCGCAATGTGATTTATCAAGAACATTTGACCAATATTGTTTCACTCCTGAAAACAATCGACGTAAGTAAGGCCTACTACTATTGTCCTAAGTTCATTTACTTCTTATCTTCACATTCTAATAACTTTTTTTGGCTGTTAGTGGCGGAAAACAAGGCGTGAATAAAAACAGACGACACCATTTTAGTCCTTAAGGGAAGCAGCTATGATCAGCTTCAAATAGGACTTAGTATGAGTAATCTGTATAAAAAAATGAATTGCTAAATGTGTTACTAAGCGTAAAACTATTTTTAAAACATTGCTAAGTCCTATTACTAGTCTTATTAACAATTTATACTAGTTCAATTGAAAATTTTTAAAAGTCCCATTGCTACAGTCCTTTTCAAGTCTAGTCACCAATGTGAGTAAGCATCAAGTGTACTGTACTCTTCTGCCTACCTCTTCAGAAAAATACAGAAACCTAACAAACGTAACATCACGCCTGTAATCCCTGAAGGAGTAGGCAGAGGAGTGTAATGCCCTCCCACGTTTCACCAGTTACGTTTAAATTCCATAGAATAGGTGGTGGAGACTGGATCCTATTGCCATACACCGGGCACAAATCCAAACTCCAAGTCACTACTAGAAATTCTAAATTAGGAAAAACTAACAGTACCCGATCCGGGATTTGAACCCGGAACCACCCGATCGGCAGTCGCGCTTGCAACCACTCGACCAAAGAGGCATTCAAATACAGACCAAGTTAAATATGAGAAAAATACAGGCGCGATGTTATTTTTTTTTATAATAAATAGATAAACACTCACCATGTCTAAGTTATTGAACAACATATTGAGGTTGTTCAAATTGTTCATGCCATCCATTTTGGGTGCTATTGGTCTCGGGGTGTTCAACATGTTGGGATTGAGTATGGACTTCATCCGCCTACCGCGCCGCGGTGTCACCTCCGGGTTCCTTTGCCTGTAATCAGCTATAATAGATTTGACATCTTTTGTTGGACCTTGTCGACCCATCGGCATACCAAAACTTGTAGGGATACCATTCGGAAATCCTGGCAACGGACCTGGCATCAACATCGGCTGCGGGAACATTGGCTTCGGTAATGGCGGCATATGAGCTGTCTTGTCGTACGGCGGTGGCATGCCGGCCATTGGATTGTAAGGGCCCGGGCACGGCCCGAGAGGCATCACTGGTGGCTGTAACATCGGATTCATCATCGCCGACCCTGGCTGCTTTATCGACAAGCCCGATATCTCGTCACTCTTGTCTATAGCTAGGTTCTTCGGTTGGTTTAAATAGTCGTAAGGGTCATTTTTGACTGTAGAGTCAGTTCCATTCACTTCGGCCGATTTCTCAAACGACAGTACCTGTTTTCGCCTCAAGAGCCTCAATAGGATTTCCTCTTTTACCTTCTTCAAATGCAAGATATTGTTCCACTCGTGTTCTTTCTTCTGCGCCATTTCCCGCAGAGTTTGTATTTCGGAGAGCAGTTGTTCTGTGTGCCTCTGTATTTCTTCAACGTTATTCCTGGTAGCCGTGTGTATGTAGTCGTTAATCATGACGTCGTGTGGTGGAAATGATCTCTCTACCTCCTGACAGAGTCGTTTCAGAGGCGAATCCGTTTCAATGTCTTCGCTCGCTCGTCTCCGCGTTCCTCGTTCCTCCTGTGACACAAATAAATAACATGAATACTATATGTTGATGACTCTTTTAGAAAAATATTCAAATATGCAGGCAAGAACTTTTGTGCGATGAAAATAAAGGTAATTAAATCATTATACAAAGATCTATATTGAATACTTATTGTTTGGTACCAAAGGCAACTGAGGTACATTAAAAAACTGCTGGAGCACAGCAAAGATTGATTAAGGTTGACAAAAATTATATTATTAAATACCTTTGGTACATCACCATTCAGAGGATGAACAATTGGTTTCAGGTTATTGGCTTCATGCCTATCATTCCTTGTTTCCGTAGGAGGCATTGCAGTCATCTCAATATCAGGTACAGGATCCCGACTACAGGAGGGTCGCACCTCAAAGACTGGGGCTGCAGGAGGTTCTTTAGTGGGACTTTTCTCTTTTTTTTCCTCACTCTTAACAGGAGATTTCTTATTGGGCTCTGACGGAGAGGGAATCCTCTCTTTGATTTGAACCATCACTGTCTCTTCAACCTGAGAGGGCTTTGGCTCAACAACTGGAAGATCCAATGTTTCTATGTTAGTTTCAATTATCTTGTTTGTGGAATTCTCATCATCCTTGAGCAAATCTGCAATGGGACAATGAGTTGGGTTAATTCACTGCACCAATTGGCCAGACTGTTATTAATGAATAAGTGAAGATATATGCACCCTGAGAAAAATAGCCAGACAATAAACTGATTATGACCTGCAATTTATGTTTGTGATGTAATGTCCTAAATATGAATACTTTTTCAACAAACAATTGTTATATGTGATATCAAACACACATTATCAGCCTCAGCAGTCAGTTTTCAAATGGGTGAAATAAGTCAATAAGTCATGAAAATGGAAATTATAAACTTGAGTGACATGCCAACATATTCCAAGAAGGACCTAAAGAATCAGAAATGTCAGCATAAAAATAATTCCACCCATGTAGGTGCCTACTACACAAGTTAGTTTGAATATTTTAAGCTAGCACAATGTCGAAAACTTCCTAAGATGGCTTAAGAAGCTAAGCTAAGTCTCAGGAACTAAAAATCACAAATCATTGTGTAATAACAAATAAAATAAACTTTTAATTTTGTTGCTCAATATGGCTCATCTATATTTTGACATATCATAGAGATGAATACTTTGACTACATTAATATATTAATAAAAAAGAGTGTATGCAAGAAAATGGCAAAAAATTAATTACATAACGACAATTGTTGCTTCTGGAGCCATTAGCATATGTTAATATCTTGAAACATCTCCACACTTAGCCTTCTGATCATAAAGTAAATATCCAGACAGGCTATGTTATAGCAAACAGACAGCTGATAAACTACATATGTACATAGAAATATATGCTTATATACATGTTTTTTACACCCATAAAACATTTTTATGCTTGTCATGCAAAATTTTTTTCCAATTGTAGTCAAACCCATAACCCACAGCACTGCAGTCAATTGACTAACCTGGACCGATTGGTCATTTAAGCAACATAAAATTTGAACATAATAAAGTGCAGAGACACAGAATACTAGTCCGTTTAAGATCAGTATATACCTTACCAAATAAATTACATTCAGTCAGTTTAAGATTAGTATATACCTTATTAAGTAAACTACATTCAGTTCTACAGGTGATATACAAAATGTAACATCACAACTGTAATCCATGAAGCGACAGGCAGAGAAGTGTTTGACACTGCCACATTTCACTGTTTATTTTATGTCCTACAAATATTACAATTGTAGCAATAGAATATCATCAACAAAACAGCAATAATTGTCTTCTCAAAGTAAGAAAAAAATAAGATCATAGTATAGATTATAAGAATTGCAGATCCTATAATAAAACAGTATATACTAGCATAATAATTAGTGATCATAATATAGTCCAACATTCCAATTTATATAAATTATAAATATCAGCCATATAAATATGACGGCAGATATATTTAATAAATGGAACGACCATTGGTAATGCCATAAACTAGCAGACGATTTTTTTGAGTGATTATGGTTTTCCCAAAGATGTAACATGGAGAATAAAAAAAAAGTCTACTAATCCATATACAGACTGTCATAAATAATTGGACATTTTTGCAAAGTAGATTTTATTGTCTCTTGAGGCCACATATGGTGAGAAACTAAATAAGTAATATGTATTAGATGAAATATTGTCAAAATTACCTTCCTCATTCAGTAACTCGTCCTCCAATCTCTCCTCAAGTTCCTTATCCTGAGTCTCGCTCACATTCTCTTCTTTGGCATTTTCATCACAGATTCCCGCGGTCACGTTGTCTTCCACCTCCTTTTTCACTTCTACAGTCAGTGGGTCCTTTACAGAACCATCCACGTCGTCGATCGACAATGGATCAACTTCATTCTCACAATCGTCCACCACCGGCGACGCGTTAGCCAACCGGTCTTTCGGACTATCCACTATTTTGATCCCTATATCATTCATGTTTATTTACATATTTCCGAGCCACAAAGTCACAGTGTCAGCACGCCGCTTACGAGTGTTTCGACTCAAAAACCGCAAATGTAACCATAACTACTCGCTATATACCAATTTTATATACACCAAATCACATCCAACACCGGCATTAACACACGAAACAATACGAAAATTAAATTTTTTAAAATTTCTCTCTCATATTTGGGCGACTTCACTCTCGCACTGCACGACCAATTGAAGCCGTGAACTCAAGGGTCATTATGTATGATTTGAAAACAAATGTAACGATCACCGTTCTCAAACAATACGTGTGCTACCATACATTTGTAAAAAAAATATAATGATTAAGGCGCTCGATTAATATATTCTAAAGGCAATAGCAAAATAAATGCCCGACCACGAAAGACGCGAAGCAAATCGCATGTAAGACAGATTAAAAAAATGGCCATGCTATATTTTTTCATTTTGCTTAGTGTGGATTCCAGCTTATTAGCTTTAAAAAAATTTAATCCGGTATTATGTTGAAAAACTTTTAAACAACAATTTCATTAAATTGTGTTTTTTGAAGACTGCGGTTACCGATCACAAGCAAACGAAAATGTAGCTACCATTATAATGTTAGTTATCGCTATTGACTGAACACGAATATATTTCTTTGATTTCCGGCTTAACCTATACCGGATATTACATATACTATATCATGTTGCAATCAAGAAATACAGTAACTGAAAAATAAATTATTACGAGAATTCCAGTCAGTCGAAACAAATCAATTCTATATTTGTACTTCTATACTTAAACTATTTATTATTTTTATATTAGTACAATATTAATCTTAATAGAATAATTTGATTTCAAATTCAAATTTTCCGCCTATTACTACATGTTGGTTAACCTGCAGAATCGGTTGCACTTTAGTGTAGTTCTGTCGCTAGTGTTAACCAAATATCGATTTTCTAAAATAAGCATGTGTGAAGATTAAGGCGCATTTACTTTAAGGCTTGATCATCATCATCATCAGCATATTATCTCAGTCCACTATTGGTACATAGGCCTCCCTCAATGAGCGCCATCGCGCCCTCTCATCGGTTTGTCGCATCAGATATCACTAGTGAGTTCGGAAATATAAGCCGAGTTATATTTTTTCATTATATTTTCTGTGGATTCCGCATAGATCATTAACTACAAAAATCGGGCCAACAAATTAAAATGACTTATGAATTTTAAAACGATAATATTCAAATTTTCATATTTCGATTGACATTATCTATGACATACTTGATGTCGATGTTCGGTTCACCAACTTTTTCTACGGGTTGACGCTATGTTTATACTATGTATATTGCATCGCGGATTTCCCGTTATCGATATGTCACTACACTATAAAATAAAGATGATGAAATGAAAAAGCAAATGGCTGACTAGAAATCGTCGTCTAGAATTCGTATACAGAGAATCCGATGTAATTACATGAATTATGCGCTACTTATGATCATGATTAGCAAAATAAGACAGCTAAAACAATAAAGAATTAGAATATAAATATATTAATGGCTGAAAGCCAATCAAAACTCTAAAAAGAAAAGTCCAAAACCTAACCCACTTACGTATTTCGCAAAAATAAAAATCTCGGAGCCATCGTCAGACGCACGTCCGTTTATTATTCAGGTAAGTTATTTTTGGTTTTATTTGCTTATTCGAGGCTGTGCATTGCCATTGCGGTTTTTATGCGCTGCCATCGATCATTAAAATCGCAAGTGCTCGACACTCCCAATATAACGTTAAGCTATGTAGGCAGTACATTAATTGTGTTTTGCTTATCCGGTTAGTTTTTTAAGTTAACTTGAATATTATATGTGTCAAAGTTGATTTGCATGGAACCTCCATTTTATAGGTATCTTGTACATACAACTGCGCTACTAATATATCTATTTTAACAGTCACAGCTGATTCAAGTGTTGTATGTCGTTTTATTACAGTTCATGTAATGTGAAGATAGATAATAGGGCGGGTGCTCCGCCCCACCAAAAATGGAGCGGCACGAAAAACGGCATAGCAGGCATCACAAGGAAAAGCATAAGAAGCGAGCACACAAGAAGTACCGAAATCATTCAATTGGTACTAGAGACCAATCGTATGCTACCTTAAAATCGTCCAAACCTTTAGTAGAATACTCCGATGTTAGTTCCGAGGATCTGTCGGCTCCGGAGGCCGGCGAGATCGAAAGTGAAGCGAGCTCCATTGGGAGACACATCGCAGATGACCTGGACAGAACCAGGAAGTCACATTCAATAAGGACATTCCTTGACAACAAAACAATATCCGTCACTACTTCGTCGTGCCGCCGCAGTATTGAGGATTACGCTCTCACCCATGATTCTTCTTCGGCAGCATCAAGGAAGAGGCGCCCGCTAGAGTATGTGGAACCAGAGCCGGAGTTTGATGATCTCTCACACTATAAGAAGAAAAAGGAAAAACGTAAGAAAGATAAAAAGAAGAAAAAGAAAAAATCCAAGCATACCTCCAGGTCGGCCAGCTTGGAAAGTGTGTCACCCGATGATAATATGTTAATAGGAACACCTGGCAGACCTCCTAGTCCTCAACGGTACACTCAAGTGCCTGTGAGTGAGTGGGAGAAGGGGTCATCTCCACTACGCAATGGCTCATGCTCACCTGTATCACCATCAACACCTCCATTGATGCGGTTAGATCCCTCCGAGCCCCGCCACAGAGCCCTCCTCCGGGAGCCACCTCTGCGTATGAATGCAACACCTTACTCCCCACATCGATCTCCGATTATCAGGTGAGTTACATTTTATGTAGATTTCTTAGTATGGCATGCTAAATCAATGTAACTTATTGTTCACCTCAGCATTTTAATATTTGTATCGGATATCTTACATAATGGGTCATATAACACAAACATAATTTTTTATAGGAGTGGATCATATTAATAACACAATTAAATGTAGTGATTTTAAACTGACTCTTGCTTATTTGATAAGAAAGGCAAATAGACAATCAACAACAATAAAACAATATGTGGACTATGGACTAAGATTTTTTAACTATTCTGATTATGAGACTACATTGACATTAGCTCTTTTTATTTTAAGTGTTTTTTTAATATTCTTCCCAGTAAAACATTTCTACATAGGTATCATTAATATATGAATTATCGAGCACATTATTTTATTGTCTAATTGGGGGGCCCTTACAGGATAGACCAAAATCACTGAGTATTCAATGTATGTTATGTTTTCGTTCATGAGAAAAACATTGTCTAAATTTTGTGGGTCAGGTAACATCATAAGGTTATCTACACATTGGAAATTAACTTATAATTCGGTCAAGATTCATTATTTTAGTTAAAAATAGGTTTCTTTTATTCTGCATAGACACTAACTGACAGATGAGAGTTGAATAGAAAGATACAAATTTCTTTCTCCTTCTATTAAACATAGAGTGGTAGATATTAAAGATAGTAGAACATAGGTGTCAAATCACATTTCAAATGCTATAGAACAATCTGTAATACATGTGCATTTAAAGTCCTTTTTTTGCTTGAAATGACACCAATATATTTAGCATTGGCACTCATGCTAATTTACATAGGGATCAATATCTTTTCATAAAATTGATTCACTTTATATATGAACATGCTCATTTTTTATACATGAATTCCTAACCATATTCACTTACACTTTTTTTAAAGAACACAATATGATTTGATAGTTCTTTCAGTATATTAAATCAATAAACTTCCCTTATTTCCATATGTATATGCAGCTAGAGTGCTTTTGAGGTCAACAGTCTCAATTGATTATGAAGGTCACTTGAGATAAATGTGTGTACTAGATTTTTAAAATGAAAAACAATATTTTGCAAGCCATTTCATGATAATAAATCATGTTATTTCTTACACTTAGTTGTCATAGCACAAGATCCATTATGAATTATTCCTCCAAGGACACTTGTAATTTTTGAAAATTGCTTGTGGAAATGAGATCAGCATAATGTGAGTATTGTAATATATACATACGACTTTCATATGTACAATTGTTTATTATCCATTGCTATTTATTTAAATAGTTTGTAATTTTTTTTTCTAAAGAGCACAACATTAAGCATATTAGCTTACAAGTTTCACAGACCAGACACGGCACAGTGGCTATAAATTACATGAAATACACAAAAATTTATACTACTTTTGGTGTGTAAATACAAATTCGTCTCAAACAATTTGTTCGTGATGTGGCTGTGGTGTGCTTTGGTGGTTTTATCATATTCATAACCTTTACTATGCACATTCTTAATGCACAAGTTGCATAAGTCAATTTATAATTATTTGTGATCAAATGAATATTGCAATCCCATAAAGATTAAAAAATGGCACTGTAGCAGAATATATCAGTGGTATATGCTATACTATAAAAAAAGGCAGGTTTCGAAGGATAGTGTTGGGCAATAGGCAGTTGGTGATCAATATGCAGGCCATCTGTAAAGACCAAAGTTCACTGTTATCACATTAGGCTAGAAGGGCATCAACCAAATGTTAATAGTTTCTGAAATATATTTGAACAAGGTTTTTTCACATAATTTTCTTTCATATAATATTGTAATTTGTAAGAAGTATTTAATAAGTATTAGTAACAAGTATATTATTCACAATATATATATATGCTTTCTGTTCAGCTCACATGCTTGTACCATGCAGCAGTAGTTTATATATGCCTTTTATATACATCAGAAGTCAATAAAACTTCTGAATTCATGCTGAGTTAGCTCTTCACTGGCTAATGCTGCTTTACTATGTGTTACCGTAGAATATAATATTTATTTCTATATACTTTCAATTACACTATGAACTTGCTAGATATATCTTAGAATACTCATATTATGACATATATATAGAAAACCAAAAACATATATGTTTATAATATCTTTAAAACTGTTAACCATAATGTGTGTATGTGCATGTGCAACATCGGAATTGTATGTTGTAATAACATCAATAATATTTTAAAATTATGCTTGAATATTTTTGAATAAATGTGCTTGCCCCATTATGCACCAACAATTTTTCAATCAAATAAAATATTGGTATCAATGACAACTTGGCACTTTATTACTGCATTTCTGATTACTTTCATCATCTTGTCTTATTAATTTAAAACAATAAGGATTTGGTTTTTCTTAGTTACATAATTATTGTTGCATTATTGTAGCTATGAATAAGGTCACTCGTTTCTACATTAACATTACTTGTCTTTTTTAAACAATTTTTATTGTTACACTGCTGAATATGGGTCTCCTTTCAAAATGAGATGCTTAAGCCTATAATCTGCCACGTTTGCCGAGTGAGGATCGGCTAATATCTGGCTGTGATCTTTTCCGATGGGAAATGTAGATGTGACCTAACATGGACCATATAATGCCTGAAAAAATCCTGTCCATTGACATAGCCCCTTGCCTTGATGAAAATTAGACTATACTATCAGAAAACATACATGTTTTCTGATAGTATCCTGTCTAAGTAGATCCTGTCTGAGTCATTTGGAACAAATGTGACCAAGTCAAAGTCATTGTAAAGAGCTTCACACAATTGCTTTGTGATGGTAAAGTACTTAGTTTGTATTGATGCAACTTGCTGATATTATCACATAAATATTTTAAAGAAAAATACTCATGCTTGGTCAATACTTGGTTCATGGGGGATGCATTATATATTATGTTGAATGTGCATGTATGTAATTTAATAATATCAATTCTCATTGCACTAATGCAGACTGTTTTATTGATCACTCATTTTATTTCCATGCCAACAGTATTGACCTGTGGTAAGTGATTCGATATATGTATGCTCAACTTTTCAGCTTCTAAATTGTAGAATTATCATTATTTATAAGAATTAAGTCTTCATTATACATTTTCTGCGTTGATTTTATTGTATTTGACTGGTTGACAATGTAAAATTTGTATATTGGTTCTAGACTATTTATATAATTACTGTATTGTATACAGTAATACCCCGAACTTACGCGATAGGTGGGATCAAGAGATAGCCGTGTAAGTCGAATTCGCGTAAGTCGAAGTCCAATTTTGTATATAAAAACAAATAAAATGTGTGTAAACGGGACCAGAATCTAAAGAAAACAATAAGTTAGAAGAAACATGTTTGAAAAAATGTTACATAATGAAAACAATTTACATTACTATGAATAAAACATCGTAAACCAAAGTTATTTTGATATCGAAGACTTCTATATACTCTAACAATGTCGCCTAACGAGTTAAGTTTTTCTTCTTCTCACGTAAAATTTCCTCGTAGCATGCCAGTAACTTTTTTATTTCCCGTTTTGTAGAAATCCCGTTGTTCTGAGGCCTTCTGTTAAGTTTGAAATCGTCATTTCATTTTCCGATTCAACTGGGTCTAACGAATCAGTTTCTTCAATGTCTTGATCATGCTCACGCATTTCTATAAGCTCGTCAATTATTAGCTCTTGATTGTGTGAATCCAGCAATTATCAACAATCATCAGCATCCACCTCTAAATTTAATTGTTTGGCAGTATCGATCACTTCTTCTATTATACCATCGATTTGTTCAAATTTGATTCGATCAATAAGAAAAACGAGGTAGCGTAAGTCGGGATATTACTGTATACATAATAATGTTATTCTCGGTTGACTTTATTCTGATCATTACGTTATGTGTGCAGAGAAATATGATTCTTGAATATTTTTAAATATGTTTACATAACAATGAAGAAAACCATGAAAGAATTTTAAATTTGATCCCTATAGATTACCAGTAATGTTATCATTACCAAAACTGAGTAGTGTGTTAGGTAGTATATGGTTGAAAGAATATGAAATTTTCAATAAATTAAGTAAATTATCTGGATTCATGAATTAATTTCTTTAAATATGGTGTCTGCCTGAAATTGTAAAGACAGTTGTGAACAATTTAAAACTCCTTTATATGCATAGGTCTAAAACTTCCCAAAATAGTAGAACCTGCAGAGAAAAGAGGTATCTTTTCCAGGTAGCATGGATCCTTAAGATGTCAGATAGAGATCAAATCCTATTCATACTTGGGTAAAGCAGATATACATACTCCTCTCTTATTAGCTACTTCCGTGATTAAAAAGACGTAATTTTATCAAACAGTTTTTTTTTCAACTTCATCAGACAGTGCGTGATATAATTATTGCTATCTTTTGCACAGCTGCAGCAGTAGCAGTCGGAGAAGAAAGTCGATGACGCCGCACACGCCGGCCGCGCCGCCCTACCACGAGACCGTCACCATCGACTCGGACACCGAGCAGGAGTACGAGCGCACCCGGCGCGAATACTGGCACGAGACGCACAGGATACAGTCTCCCATCATGGTGCCTGGTGAGCTTGGCCTCAAATGGGCCTGTTTTAGAATTACCCAACTAAGCCACCCAACCAAGAAACGTATGTGGACGAAATCTGGCATGGTTATGTTTACAGCCTTCAAGAGATAGGATACTTCTGGTTGTTACAAAATAACTCAGGACAATGAAGGAAATCGTAGCCAAATTCGATTCTATACTTTATAGCAAAATATTTTATGCCATAGTTTTTAAGATATTGCGCTCGGTTTCAGTGCCACACACTTTATTTCTGAATTGCTGACAATTTACATGCATCTGTGTGCCTATTTATTGGTAATTTCTCGATTCTTTCTAATATATATTAAGCTATAGTTGGATTAACTTTGCTCGTTTTAATAATTATCATGACTTGTTTTGGGAATCGTTAATACGGAGACCTACGTTTATCCTGGTGTCATTTTAGCTGGCCGACAATTTGTCGTCGTCCAGCCTCTGTTGACGCTATGAGAACTGCATTATTAGCCTGTCTCAGCTTGTTAACGAAGCTTTTATTTACCTTGTCCAATCGTGTCCTTCCAGTGCTTCAGAAATCATTTTTTCCGAGCAAATGTTGCTAATAGTATGCCCCGTTTTCGGACTATATATAAATTGGGCTCTCAGTTCCTACATAAACTCATTAGGTATACCATTAATATGGCAAACTTGGAAAACGTAGCGTAGGACGCCCTCCAGCTAGGTGGAGTGACGATATACGCAAAGTGGTTGGCAGTGGTTGGATGCTAAGAGCTGAAGATCAAGCTCAGTATCGTGCCATCGGAGAGGCCAGTGGACGGGAGTAGGCTGATGATGACATTCAATTATTCTTAAATTTATGTGAATAAATTCGATGTTCCCAGATTCGCCGATCCACGAGCCCAGTCGGGCGCGCGAGTATAGTCCACGGCGTGCGCACCGCAGGCGGAGCCCGAGGCGGCGACGCAGCCGCGAGCGAGACCGCCATCGCGATATGAAAACTCATCACAGGTATAACCTACCTTCATCACAAGTACCCTAACATCAGCCGGTTTTTTACTAGGATTTGAAGGCTTGACGTATATAGGCCCAGGGTGATGCCAGCCTGATGAAAGTTGTGTCAACGTCATTACACTTTAGAATGTCCATTATTACCTACTCATACATTCATTTTACCCATGAAAATTGTGCTTAGCTTCATCTACATTATTTTATGTTAGATTTCATGGGATATAAAGTTAAGGATAAGCCAAATTAGTTATAATTTTCTAAATATTTTTGAACCAGAAATGATTCAATATTTTATAGAATGCAATTACACTATATAAAATAAAAGCATACAAGCAATTTGAAGGGACATAACAAAGAGTTAACGAACGATGTTAATTTCAGTGGTGACGTTCACAGGTCGCACAGCCGCAGCTCGTTGAAGCGGCGGCGCTCGGCGTCGCGCGGCAAGCGGCGCTCGTCGTCGCCGCCGCGCCACCGCTCGCGGCACGACTCCTCGCGGGACAAGTACAGGTCACTAAAACATAATAACACATTCAATTTTAATGTGACCTTTTAATGATTAAAAGGTTATATAAAAAGGTATTAATAAAAAATCTCATAAATAAGTGGTTTATACACCTAATCAATGATGAAATAGGTACGCTAAGTACACACAACTATTTAATTTACCTTCAGTATTAAAATAATCCACAGGTCAATTTTATAGTCATCTTTTATAACGAATCGCATGGAAAACATTGCTAAATCAACAGCTATCAACGTTACATATTACCAAGGTCAAAGGTGGCTGTCGTTGTCTGATTTCGTTAGATGATTGGATTTTATTTTGTCACTATTATAAAATATTAATATGGTGTTGTCAGGAGTAAACACGACTCGCCAAGCCCGCCGACGTCAGTACTACAACGGAAGATCGACTTCAAGGAGAAGATCAGCGACACTAGTCTGTTCGCTGAACTCATCAAGGACAAACGCAAGAGAGATAAGGCATGATTACGAATTTGTAATGATCTTAAAATTAATTGGCTCGAATTTTATTTTTATGACGTGACTTTTTCTGCAGAAACTTCAAGAAATCTTGAATCAAAAGGAGGAGGAATCACAAGGTGCTATATCCGTTTCATCTACCAACAACCCGGAAACTTTTACCATTGACGAGCTGTCCAATACAACAATGGACAGTTCTACACAGGTAATAAATTAATAGAAAGTAATTATAAATTCTAAGTGTAGTAGGACATTCCAGGAAACACATTGTTGCTACTGAAATGATTGTGGACAACATTAACATTGTAAATATATAAGATTTATGATTTGAAAAGATATTGTTAAATACATATACACACTAGTAAAACTATTGTCAGAAATCACTTGAAATTAGATTGAGTTCAAAAGTTCACTGGCCTTTCAATTTTCTTATCATAATTTATATTCAGTGGCATAGCACAATCTTAATAAAATAATCAGTTAGTCCTCTTGGTCACCTTGTTAGCGAAGAAAAAAATTTTCTTTTATAACTCGATCATGTCATAATGCATGTTCCGGTTAATGAACAGGCGTCAAAAGAAAACGGCGACAACAAGGAGCCGTCGGCCGACGTGGTGGACATCCCCATGCCGCAGCTCGCCGCCGCGGCGCCCGAGCAGCCCGCCGCCTCGCCGCGCCGCGCGCCCGCCGCGCCGCCGCCCGCGCACCCCGCGCCCGCGCCCGCGCCCGCACCCGCACCCGCGCCCGCGCCCGCACCCGCACCCGCGCCCGCACCCGCCGACGTGAAGGCCAACGGCGACACCGACACCAATAGCAGCGAGGTGAGCTGCTCCGCGCCTCCGCTCGCCCTCCCATTGTAACGGCAAACGTGCTACACACATTCTAACATAATTCCAAGGAAGTTTATGACTGTTAAGTTATCGTATTAGAAATCCTTTATTTGGACATGGACAGAATTCATTAAATATTATTTTTATTATCGATACAATATTTTAATAAATATTACATAATATTCACTTTATACCTCTAACAAGATCAACTTTATTATACATATATGTTCTAACTCACAATCAGAACAGAAATACAATTATCACTAACAATTCGCAGCCTAAGCCGGTAACGCCGTCGGCCATTAGGCCGTCTACGACGACCGCCCCGCCCGCCAGCGCGCCGGGCCTGCCGCCTTTGCCGAAGGTGGGCGGCAGCGTGGTGGACGGAGTGTTTCTCAGTAGCCAGCAGCCAGCACCGCCCAAACATAAAAGCCTCACCAAGTTACCAATGCCGCCTAATACACAGGTGACATATACACCTTCGTATATAATATTTAATACATACATCTATTTTTTTATATGAACATCAACTCACAACGTTATCTATTTGATTCTACTTGATACTTGACTTACTCATTGGTCTAGTGCTTCCAAGCGCCTCTACTGAACATGAAGGGGTTTGATATCAGAAAAAGTATTATTAATTTTTTCCAACCAGAAAGTGACCCATTAGTAGCACAGAGTTTGGATTTCTGCTGGGTATATGGCAATAGACTCACCCCCTATTCAATGAGATGTTTAACATAACTGATGATAAGTAGTATTACTACACTCCTTTGACTACCCCCTCAGGAACATACGGGGGTTATATTCCTTAATGGTTGGCCACGTGGAAGTCAATGGCGTTTCCAGAATAAACATACAATATTTTTGCATTTATATTAAAGGTGTAATGAACGCTTGTGTGATTGCACCCTAGGTTGAAGATCTGAAAACTCTCCCCGGTGACAGTCCCATGAGTACGCCGTCGCCCAGCCCCGTGAAGAAACCCAAGCGCACGGGTATTATGAACCTTCCAATGCCGCCCGGTACTGACATTTTCTTAAATTAACCACTGACAACCTAAAGGAGATAAAATGGTACATGGAAATTTGTGACCAAACATTTTTCTGCCTCCCTTGTAAGGAACTTAATATAATGATATAATAATTATAATTGCGGAGATTGGTATCCATTATTTATGTAATTATTATTAATACATCTTTTGGTACATATTTGTTATTATTATCACAAGCTCGTATTTCAAAGGATTTTACAGTGTATTAATGAATAGCGTGAGCTACTGACTCCATAAAGCATAGAATATAGCGCCCCCAGAGTATAACGGTATAGTAGAGTTGCTATAAAGTTGATCACACCGGTTATGATGTGCTTGGCGCAGTGATCCCCGGCTCCGAGGAGCTGAGCGCGGACGAGCTGGACGGCTCCACGCCGCCGCCCGCCACGCGAAAGGACAACTACTCCCACGTCTTCCCCGCCAGGAAAAATGCCAGGGACAATGTAAGTTGCCCTTGTATGTTCACTCTAACTTTCATTAATTTACTGATAACTGCTATTTTACTGTGTAATATATAAGTTAAAAAATTACTATAGAAATTCATTTTCTCACGAGTTTTCTTGAGTCATTTAGGAAATATTATTGTAATTTTTTACAATCTTCTCACGGGAATTCAAACAATCAATCAATTCATTCATTCATTCAAATCAAGGCAAATCAATTCATTCAATCTTAAATAGGATTCAATTAAAGAATATTGAAATATTGCAGTCTGGTTCGAAATTGAAACGCCCCCGGATACTAAAGCGGCGCGGCTCCAAGGTGGTGCCGGTGGCCACGCCCACCTACCACGCCAAGGATTGGGGCGAGAAGTGCGTCGACGGCTTCCAGGTAACCGCTCCTACGTCCTTGACCTTACATATAATTCTACTAATCGCCATATTAATCAGTCTCGAGTGACGACCTCAACATTTTTTTTTATCAGTCATGATGTTGCTGTACGGCAAAATGTACATATCTTGCCATGAATGAAAGCTTTAATGACAACTTTTAGGTTATAACACAAATCGGTGAAGGTACATATGGCCAAGTTTACAAGGCGCGAGACAAAAACACAGGCCAGCTGGTGGCCCTCAAGAAGGTCCGGCTAGAGAATGAGAAGGAAGGCTTCCCTATTACTGCCGTGCGAGAAATTAAAATCCTTCGACAATTGAACCACAAGAATATTGTCAACTTGAGAGAGATTGTTACAGATAAGCAAGATGCTTTGGACTTTAGAAAGGTAAAGTTGTTATATATTTTAAATTTTTGGCATTTAATCAATTAACCGTTTTTTTAAATATCACTCCCAGACAATATTGTTACATAAAATCACATTTTTCTCCAGTCAGAATGTGACTATTCAGGCCATATACTCTGCGTCACTGGCCAAGTGCAGGTTGACAGACAGAAGATTCAATCATGCTAATTCTACATCTGTTTTCAACATTGCAACCCTTGCGATTTTTATTATATCTATCAATGCTTACTGAGACTAGCTTGTACCTTAAACCATATTAATTTTAAGAAATCACAAAACAATTATTAGATGTTATTATTATATTAGGACCTCACTTTTGAATATTTGTATTGCACTAATTAGTAATTAATGTAGGGGTTGAGTCTATTGCTACACATCAGGCACAAATATATGCAGATATATGTATGTACATGTATGTCAAATGTCATATAGAGTATAGAGATCAGGGCATTCATTTTATCCTTGATCATTATACTTACTCAAACAGATAGGAATATTAAGTATTGCAATACAACTATTAGGAATAGTTAAGGAAGGAAGTTGTATATAAGATATA
>DWDT01000977.1:0-17621 GCA_018245595.1 Microceris scylla | reverse complement strand
TATAATACTAAAAAGGACTAAAAAGGAAAAAAATGAACAATGCGATACAATCAATATCTGTCAAACCGCTTTGTTACAAAAGGATTATTGAGTGGAGGAAAAGTTGCACGGATTGTTGACCTGTTACGTGTGTTGATAGCGATCGCATTGAAAACGGGTTTATTTTGTTCTTTAATTAAATTCTTATTTATATATATAAAATATTATTAATTTTAAGGCAAGTCAGTTATCAAACTGTTAACAATTATGAATAAACGTAAAATAAGAAAAATTATCTGTCCTTCTCTATACATTTGTTAGGTTCAATACACAAACCATACGCATCAACATAGATTTGGATACACACACAATTATAACGTAGGTAAGTAAATAACCATATAATGCAAATTATAAGTCAATGTAAATAAATTTTGTTCCTGATTTTTTAAATTTCTTTAACACGCGTAGTAGTAGCTTGTCATTGGTTTCCAGTTTGCCCCACAGACTTTGTAGTTTGAATTTCTATCGTTCTTTTAGCAAGTCGCTTGCCATTGAAACAATTAATAAGCGCTGATCTGTTGGCACTCAGCTTACTGCAAAACTGTCAGTCCTGTACGACTTGAAATCCTTTTCGAGAATTTTCCCAAAGTTCGCAACGCGCATACTCGTGTTTTGTACTTATTTCAACAATACAGAAAGTTTGTCTTGAAGTCGTAAGCTGAACTCCGCAAAGCTGCAGGAGATTATCTGATGGATTTTAAAAATTGTTGTTTATTGTTTGTGACATAAACATACGAGTTGATAAATGTTTATAATGCATTATGAGGTTCATTCACATGAGAATTGGTAGTAATTAGTCTTATTGAGAATACTTATGGTGGTACTGTGTGATGAATACACAATATATTTTATATACTAGAAAGAACAATAAATATGTTATAATGTAGCTGTACATTGTTGATACTATATATGAAAATATATGTAAATACTTAGGTTAAAGTATGTATTTATTTAAATTATTATTCAAGTTATAATATTGCATGATATAGAAATCTTCATTCAGATGAAATAAAATCAACTGTTTTTGTCTAGAGTTCTATGGGAGTTACGGAAAGTCAATTGTGGATTTTCTTAATGTACTAACTAACAAAAATGTAACCACAACTTTTAATTTGACTTTTGACGTATCTATCAAGCTACATTTTATTCATTTATTTATTTTACCTTTACAAATATCCTAAAATAATTGTGTGTAATTATTACTATGTATATCGTGCTACGATCGATTAATTAGTGTCAATACATCGTAAATGTATTTTAAGCTGAATCGTACGTCACGTCTCACTTTCCATTAGATCAGATTTTAGTCAAACGCGATTAGATATAATTTTTATCGCCTTTCATAAAATATATTTATTTTGTATGACGATTTTATCCTTCCACTACCGGTCATAGGCTGATTTTTATCACAAATTGTTAATCTTAACTGCATGATAGGCACAAGATTTGTTTAATTCTATCGGTCGATTTCGGCCGACGCGGACCGATGTAATATGCATAAGATTTTGTAATCCTATCGGTCGATGCCGGCCGACGCGGACCGATACCAGCTGGTGAGTGCTGCATTACCCTTAAGGGAGTGGCGCGGGCTATTCGCGTTCAGCTATTTCTGTAGCGGAAACGCGCTGGCATCCGTTGCTGGGGGTCCGGGCGTTGCGCCCCACGTCCGATGCATTTAATTGTTCCGCGCTTCGTTTTTGTCGTGCTAATACTTTGACGCATGTCCTGTTCGTATAACAGTGTATGCGCTAGATATCCTGTTAAGTGAGGTTCTAGGAATTTAATGTTTTTTTTAGTGTTTTTAACTTACAATGAATATAAATATTGGTTTGTTCACTTTGAAAAGAAATTTTATTGAAATTTTATGTATACTATTCAATATTCGGTCCATTAACTATTTTATTGTTCCATTGCCCGACACAGGTTTACTGTTACTATGATATGACCCAATATTATGATTTTAAAGTGTGTTAACGCGTTACAGAATGTGACGGACCAAATGCATTACGTTAAAAGCGCAAATTTCACTCGTTTTATTTTAAATTTTGTATGTCTACAATCGTCCGGTTCATAAAAAGAAGACTGTATATAAAAGATCAAAGTAAAACCTCGAAGAAAATGTGGAGTGACAATAATAATGAGTGACAAAGAAGAATGTAGAAGAAGCACGTCAGGTCTGTAAGGATAGAGATTGACAATCCTTCTCTGTACCTACCCCGTAAGTAACTTAATGTGACGTTATAATAATAATAAAATCGAAAACACTGCTCTAATAAAGAAGCAATATTCACATAAAACAACGCTCTCTCTAATAAATACCGTAGTATTTCGCTGAAAACACGGAAAAATTATTAACAGCGGCAAAACTCTACGTATCTTTGATGTCTCTATAAGAGTCTAACTTTATACTTAACGCATTGCTAGCGGCGAAACGTGTATGCCGTAAAAAATATCACGTGTCATAGACACATGCCGTTTTATTTCCACGTTTAAATATAGCATAGGATATTATATTTAGAAATAGTGGATCACGTGTTTGCTAGGGGTTGTAACTTGGGGCGTTGAACCGAAAAAGGAATTATATTGAGTGATGTTTAACTTCATCCGTACGTTTTGATTTAAGTCATTGAACATTGAAAAAGGAGGCTGAATTGAAAACATAGGTATCACGGCTTTGATAGAGTTGCGTAAATGTAAAAAGCTTTAAACATAAGCTTTACATTTTATACAATATAGCTAGATTTTTAGCATAATATTTTAAATTTTTAATTATGAAAGTGGAATATTTATAAAAAATTTCGTTCTTCGGCGGCCAGTATTGTCATCGTTAGATAACAAACCAATAGATTGTAACTGATCAGTCTCCGCCGCGACCTTGCTGCAAGCGCCGGGAGCTCATGAGGAAGGACCTCGGACAGGTCCGAAACTGGTCGGGCCATCCCGACTAACGTACGTGAGTTAAGCCGGTACATTTATAATCGGATTGTAAATAATGTAAAATTTAAATAATTCCAATTTATAGGTTTCGTAAATTGTAAATGGAATCTCAGAAGCAAACTAACTTATTGGAATCGAATCATTTAATCGTTCGGCTGAGCGATATTAAATTCGAGTCCAATTTGCGAATACTGATCATGTTTGCGCGAGAGCAGTCGGCGGTGAGGAAACATGGCGCGCCCGCTTCCGCCGCGCGCTTCCGGTGACGTTAGCGCGCTGTCGGAGTTCTGGTGTATGGTAACATCGAACAGTAAGAAAGATTTCTTTATCAATTTAAGTACTTTTTATATGTACTGTATAAATTATCGCTGTACAGGTCCCTAAAATTGGTTTTACTAAAGCGTAATTTATATAAAAACGTATATATGGTCGTGATTTTTTTTTAATGGTTATTGTGAAGAATGGCAAGTACTCTTTTTTCTTTCGGTACGTTTCTCTGGTGCCGTTTGTATTAAAAATATTATCATTGATTAAAATAACTGTGAAATGACTTTGTATTTTTGTGATGTATAGAAGAACATATATAAGAAATATTTATTTACAAAACATACTGTATTTTAAACGGCTGATAAATATATAAACAACAGTTTATTATAACAATATTTTAACGTACCTATTATTTTATTCCAGTTCGAACTCGACTTCGATTCGACTATTACTCGTGGGAAGTGTTACAGAACGGTGTGACGGGCGGCGTTTACACTGTTCCCCTTCAGTGAGCAATCAAAACTTCGTTTTGCAAAATTTTATAGCCTTTTTATTATTGCGTTATTTGTTTTTTCAGTAGAAAAATTATAATAATTAGTATAATATCATTCAGGTTTTACTTCAGATTTTAGCGCAACAACTATACAGAAATTACTTTAGTCACAAATAGAATCATTATTTCTCATAGTTTCATATTAGGTGTCATGAAGGATAAAATAAAGATGGTATAATCATTATAAATACATATTTAATGTTTAATTTAATAAATCAACGAACATACCTCTCGAAACGCTGTTGCGTGATCTGGAAAAATTAAATATTAATCATTAAATAAAGCAAAAATGTCACAAAAAGGGCTTAGGAGCGAGCTTAGAATGGTAGTTCACCACTGCTGACCAAATACATTTTTAACTGATATTATTCCCAAGCGTTTGGGAATTACGTGAATATTATAATGTGTATTTGTGTGTGGATGGGAAGATTTTCATGGCTTTTAAGTACGGATGTTATGTAAATCGTGGGATTGACAACTATGTGTATATATACATATAGATGTGGATTGGATTGCTGAAAAAATCTATCACTGTGACACCTTAATCTGACATGGATATCCATGCATGGCTAAAATTATTTAATGTATTGTTAACTTAATGATTTTGTACCTACTGGCAGTGAGAAAATAATCACATAAGTAAATTAAATTATATGTATGTAGAATATATAAAAATAACGTGTTTAGTTATAGCCGTTTTCCCAATTATCTGTACGCATATATGAAAGAAATACTTGTGAGTTAAGCCATTAAATAACTTTAATCACGAAAATAAAGTATGATGGTATTTGGTAATAACTGCTTACGTCTTACTGCTGGTCATAACTAGCCGGCCAGCCGTCTTACCGCTGGTCATGACCCCATGGGTCATTCTTGCAACTACGGAAGTTTTAGGGCATATTCAACCACACTGACCAGTGCCAGTGATTTTGTCATCATCATGTCAGCTTCTTCCCTTCCACTAATGGACATAGGTCTTTCTTGCCTTTCTTAAAGCCACGGTTTAATGTGAAAATATCCAGAACTGTACAATATTTTATATAACTCTTAATCTACAGTCTCTTATAAAACAGTGATCCATCTAACTCGGGCTAGATTATATCGCAGTTAGAAGCGCACAGAAGTGCATTTTGATGGTGCAGGTCGTTAGTGCAACACGCTAGCTAATGAGAAACACATGGTCTTGCTGAACTGTTCACTTTGTTAACATTGTTTTAAAGTCAAAAGTCAAAGTGGAAACTGCTGAACATTAACTTTGGATACAGCCACTAATGTTCGCTCTGGGCTTATCATTTAAATAACTCACCGTGTACTTTGTATGTAGCTTAAAGCTATTTCTAGAAAAGCTTTTTTTCTAAAAACTGTACGGAAACTATGCTATTGTGATAATACATGTGATAAAGGTACATTAAGCAACTTAGATTTTTTAACACGCTTATTATGACAGTAGAAATGTCTAGTAGCTGCTCGGATCTGTGCTAGTTGTATGTCAACAGGCTCACCACCTATTCCATAGCGGGACGTAAACGTAATTAGTGAAACGTGGGACTGCTCTACACTCCTCTGCCTAACCCTTTGCAGTAGCAGGCGTGAATTTCCTTTTTACTTATGAAACTCTGCAACAAAATACAAGTAACAAAACGGTACGGGGAGGTACCAAAAGCGAACTACTGGTCTTAATGGAAACAGATCTAGATAGGGCGGTCAACGTGAACTGACCCACCGTCGATGCAGCGTTAAAATACTTATCAAGGGACAAGCACGTAAAGTGTCGTGATGGAATCGCAGCGATGGCGAGATAGAGATACCTTATCGCGTTAACATAAGCAGAAGTGTAAATTCACTACGTGAGCACTCCAGTTTATTTTTTTTCCGTTAGGGATCCTCGGGGTAAAATTAAAACCGTAAGCATTTTTTGTTTATGATAAATCACTTTTATCATAAATTTGAAAGATATAAATAACATTTTATACATTTTGTTTAGTATACAGCATGTTTGAAACAAAAGTTCACCTGAAAAGTTCATGGAAACTCAATCCAGAAACACCATCTTTTTCATCGTATATCTCTATACGAGAACCGCTTTATTTTTTCAAATAAACGTTTGAACTATGCAAAAAGAACTGGCACGAGCATACTCTCTAAGGATTATGTTCGCGAAATCGACGAAAGCCGGATAGAGTAGTATTTCAAGTCCATAGTTCATAAAATATTCTTTCAAATCTTCAGGGAGTGGCACGGTCTGTTAAAAATGCAAGTGTAATTTATTACATACTGTTGCACCTAATAAGGTTACAGTAAGGGAAGCACTGGGATGAGGGAGAAGATGAACGAGCTGTGCTGTGCCTGGGGAGTTGTGTTTTCGAAAGCATTTTCAGACAGTTGCCGCCTGTTAAACTGATGAGAGGCTCATGTTTAATTAAAATCGAAATTGGTGTCTCAAATAGATACGTGGTGATATTAAAAGACTTAAACTGCAACTATTAAAATAGGTAAAAATAAGTTTCTGTTAGTGACTCGAAGTTGGATCTGTGCCCGATGCATGGCAATAGGCGCACCACCTATTCCATGGGACTTAAACGTAACTGGTGCAACGGGGGTGTAGTTATACTACACTCCTCTGCCTACGTCTTTGGGGATTACAGGCGTGAAGTTACGTATTAAAATAAGTTGAAGTAAAACATTTTATTTGTGTTTAATTTTGTTAACAATAATTATATAACATGAATATACATAATAAAAAACGTAAATTTAATGTAATATGAAGGGTTTTTTCCATGTAATTAACTAGTGTAATAAAATGAAATGTTATAATATTTAAAATTGTGCAGTCAGTCCAGTAAATTCGAAATTGTTTCACAATGTTTTTAAGCCGTTTTAAAGATCTTCGACAGTGTTTATTATTTCTTCACGATAATAATTAAGACTGCTTAATAGTTCGGTATTATACTGGAATAGATGTAAGTGTTTGAAGACAATTTTGTTAATATTTTTAGTACAATATTATTAAAGAAAATATTGTACGGAACACCAAAGCCAAAGATCGACTTACACGTGACCTGATGGTTTAAAATACAAATTGCTTTTTTTTGAATTGAATACGAACGTTGAATATTAAAGAGAGGTGAAGGAAAATAAGAGGAAGCGGAAAAAAATACTTTCTGTTATTTCGAAAATGGAAAATCTTGAAGAAAATATTATACAAATGAGTGTCATTTCATTCAATTTGTATCAAAATTAACAATGATAGAAAACACGTTTTTTGTTTTGTAAGAACGAGATTTGTTACAGATGCGTTAAAATGCAAAATACAGCATTGTCTACTTCCTTATGACTTTGTACAGCTGGTTTTTCGTAAATGATATGGCTGCGACCATTTTATGATCCATTATTGGCATTTCCTCACCCGTAACTAAGAGCGGCCTGGAGCACGCTCTACCACGTTGTCCAAGAGCACATTGGTGGAGGTACAGGTTAATAACCAACTTACGAAGTTCATAACCAACAACTTGCGTTGGGTGTGAAGACCTGAAGATCGAGCTCAATGTGTGTATGTATGTATGTGTGTATGTATGCATGTGTGTACGTATGTGTGTATGTATGTGTGTATTTATGTGTTTATGTCTGTGTGTATGTATGCATGTGTGTATGCATTTGTGTATGTATTTGTGTATGTACGTGTGTGTACATGTGTGCATGCATGTGTGTATGCATGTATGTATGTATGTGTGTATGTATGAGGAGTGCTGTCTATTTAATTGTAGGTTAAATGTATGTTCGATTGATACCACTTAGACGGGCGGAAATCGTTAATTATTCATTACACGTCAATTTCCGATATCGGTGTCAGTTACTCTGCAATACTGCAATTAGTTAGATGACCATGTAATTGAACACCACGTGACGTAATTGTTCTATCATTCCATTAATGTATGCATAGTAAAATTTACTTTCAATATTAAACTAGGATTTAGATTTTAGTACCCAAACTAATGTATTATTCTTTGTTCGTAAAACAGCTTTGAGAAAATCCACCTCACTATAAAAATTATATAAGTAAGATAAACGAAGATTCTAATAATAGTTTCAAATATATTGAAGATATTTGGAGGAGAGTGTAGTATACTCCGCCTTCCACCAGTTACGTTTACGTCTCATGGAATAGGCGGTGAGCCTATTGCCATACACCGGGCATAAATCCAGACTCCGAGTTACTACTAGAAGTTCTAAATTAGAAGAATCCAATACTACCTACCCAACCCGGGATTTGAAACTGGGACTTCTGGCAGACCAGTCGACCAACGAGGCAGTATGTAGGAAAATTAAACTACATGTTAATTCAAGTTCAGGAGTCCAAAGTTAGAACATTAAAGTTTAAACCCAACGGGGAGCAGAAGTTGTGATAAACAAAGGCCGACAAAATCATTTGCGTGACAAATTATACACCTACGTATATTAATGAAATGGGCATCAACTCTTTCGAAATCGTCCCACCCCTGTCACTCCACATTAACGTGTCGAGACATGTTCAACATAAATCAAAGCGCCCTTTGTTTATCTGCGCTAATGCAACGCTCAGCTGTCGGTACATTAATGGTAGACGCGCTGCTCGCGTCGAACGCTGAATGCGGCTTCGAACAGAGGTTTTATAAATATAGGTGATAAGCCACGCGTTGATTCGATATGCTCCTTTTTAGGAATCGGATTTACCTTCTCAACACCACCTATTTGATTGTGAGACGCAGTCATCATCTATTTCATTGTGGGACGTAAACGTAATCGTGAAGCGAGCGTACGACATTCCTCTGCCTGCCAACCTTTTGGCACATTACCTACAGGCCTGACGTTAGGTTTTTTTTTTTGGAATTTAAAACAACATTAGTTTTCAGTAAAGTACAAAGTTTGAAACTTGAAGTTTCAATGATTCTAAATATGTATATATTTTACGTCTAATTTAAATAACCATCATATTTGCTTTATGCAAATTTTTCCACTTAAAGGTAAGCGTCTGGTTTGTGGCCAACGTCGAATTAGAAAAAAAAATTATGAAAATAAATTGGTAGTACAGAATGATAGGAAATACAGATTGGAGATCTTTCTTAATGTTTAGGCTTTGTAAATAGTTAATTCCTACTTAGTGTACAAAATAACCTGAAATCCTGAACCAGGTAGTAATTGGAAGAGACAGTATAAAATGCCGAAGTGCAGAAAAAGTATCGCACAAAATTTCAATAATATCTAATTACAATTGCAGCATAATAAAATTGTGATTTTCCAGCACCCCAGTCAGCAATAATTAGGGATGAGATAAAACTAACGGTCTCGCAGCCCGCATTAAGCTCCAGACGCATCTTAACTGTGCATTAACTCGACGAGTCGTTCACCCTCGAATAAACTGGAGGGTGGAGCTAAAGAAAATAAATAAAAACAAAAATGCTTTTTTAATTCATCCGTCATCAGCGTCGGTACCGTCATATCTTTTGAAGGATGTACTTGATGGGAAAATGTTTGGAGTTTTATTACTAACTGCGAACAGCTGGGACTAATTTTAATGAGTTTAAGATGTAACTTTTATGTTACGAGCAAAAATAACGTCCTTAATAGAATTACATGATGATTCATTAGCATTTACTTAACAAAAACAGAAGAGATTACCATTTACCATTTTAAGAAGATATTGCCAATAGATTTCTTTGAATCAAAAGTTATAGAAGACGAGACCCATTTTTTCACGTAGCCCAGATGTAACAAGGAACATTATTTTGTCGCTTTCCAAAAAATTAGAACTGTTCATTGCAGTAAGAACTTGGATGTCCGATAAATTCAGTCGCTGGCATGTATCCATCCATCAAGCCCAGACGAGGCAAGATGAAAGTAAAATGAGATGATAAATCACGAAGGAAGCCGATACATTTTTAAAGTGATAGTACATTTTTTGATTCTCTAAATGCATTTAGCTACTAAACTTACTGAAACGGCATGGTGGAATATAAATTAAGCCAACTTTTAGGTAGTCACTAGTAACGGGATATAAAGGTGGTCGTAGCTGAACATAATGGTTTGGAAATTCCACTGGTGTAGGAGATACCGATCTATTGAAGATGGTTAATAAACATCAGGTCATCCATCCACTTTTTAAGCTATGCCATAAAAGTCATATGCCCTTTAAAACACCATCGACTCTCAAAAACTAATGAAGTTGGATCTGAACGTTCACATGGCTACTTAAATTTTGTCTTAAAAACTGCTACGTAATTTGTATCAAGGTTAATCAACATACTTGTATATTACCCTCATTTTCTTTTTACGTTTTAATTAATTTGTTTCATTAAATTAAATTCTGTTAGAATTTACTGCCATTTCTGATAAATTCAACAATTACAAAAGTTATTAGTTAACCAATTTTTTTAAAGTCAGTATTTTATTCATTATAAGGTAAAGATAAAAGTGACAAAAGGACTATGCTTAATATACATGTCTTGAAGATGTTAACATGAATTGCGTATACTTTTTTTTAAATTGTGTGTGGTATAGACAATCCTAAACATGTCCGGTTTCTGATTACGAATCCATCTTCATAATTTGCTTGAAAGTTACTGCTGTTTAATGTTGAAAATAAATGGAAGGTGCTCAAAATATTACAGTTAAACTGGTTTCAATCTGAGAAAATTACTTTCGGGGAAATTAAAAAAACATGTCTAAAATAATTCGGCTTATTCCCAATAGTTCCGAAACTTTCAATAAAAGTTTCCGACTTCCTGGAAGATTCCCTGGATTGCGAAGTTCTATTGATATTGATAAATGGATTATATGAGTTGTTAGTGACGGAAATTCTTCTGAAGAGAATATTGGAAGACGCCAGCCACTTGTCGATTTATTGACAATTCGTTGTCTGTTTGAAGTAACTGAGTTGTAAAAGTTCATGTGAATTTTCTGATGCTTTCAAATGAAATGGCTGGACGAAGAAACTATAGTTCGGACGGATAATAATATTGTAGTGTAATTATAACTTTTCTTTAGAGCAGGGATTTTAACTGACATATTAGTAAGGGCTTTTGAATGACATATTAGTATTACAAATAATAATCAAGCCCAATGTAAAATACATTAGGCCTCTAATAAAACCATTTCCAAATTGAATGATTACAAATAAATATTGTTTGTAGAAGACATCTTAGCAAAATCATTCTACACTAGCGACGAAGTAAGCCTAGACAAAGAAATGATAAATAATTTTTCGTAAAACATCTTTAACGCGTCGCCAAATGTGTTGAAAACATTTACAAATTATAATGAGTGAATAATTTACTGACAAGTAATGTATTCGTTGTTGAAATTCTTGGAATAAACAAAGCCACAGGTGTGGAGACGACATTAAATACACACTGTAACGCTGCCCGCGTAAATTATCCACCCTTTAATTTGAAAGCTGGAAACGGGGATTCTTGATCTGTATATTATGGACTGGATGAGGCCTCGCAATTAAATGTATATTTTATATCATCATAATCATCAACCGTTTTATCGTTCCACTGTTTGACTATTTCATTGTTAGTCTTAGCTAATAATAGTTCTAAACAAACTTTATGAAATTAGTAACTGTCAGTTATAGATTAACACTTTTTCTGAAAATTTTGTTACTATGGATAAATACAGAATTTGTATTCAGAGTAGCTCAAACATTAGTAATAAACATATCTTAAACGTCACAAAATAATGTTGGCTGTAGTAACTTTGCTTCACTATTAACTCTGCTTGTATTTATAAAATTCTCTTTGATATCCACAAGATAAGTAGCATCTCAAACCGTGTCACTTCGAATAGATATATGTCAGCGTTGAGCCCCTCACAATTTGGGCCTCTTATTTCATCTCGAGAAAGCTAAAAGGGTTTCCCTTAGAAGTGCTCGGTCTTGTGCTCTGTCAATAAAGTTTATATTCGAGGACTGTTTACCATTAGAACAGTACTGAGATTTTATTGAGGCTGAAGTATTGGCACTTTGCTTCCAGAACGTTCTTTGTGTGCCGCGGAATGTTTCAATCATGATTGTAACTTGAGGCGCTTACTTGTAATTGTTAATTAAGATGAGTTCAAGATGTTTTGGATATTAGGGTACAATGACATCGTACTTAGATGATGTTGTGTACGCAATAAATTCATTCAAAAATTAAACTTTTAATTATAGATTTTTCCAAAAGCGTTCGGCTAAATATGTCTGGGACATTCTGAAACAAGTAATACAAGAGATCGCCATTAAATTTCATTATGTACAAGACCTTCAATCTTATTTATATTTATTAGTCATAAGGTTCATCCCTTTAGGGTCCAAGGGTTTGAATGACATTTTTCGGTCGTTTGTTGTTGAAGACAATTTGGGGCTAATGGAGTGTGACGAGAGGCAGTAGATGCTCAATTGTTAAGAAAGGCGATAGATACGGCAATTGGGGGATATATAGAAGAATTCTGTATATTCAGTAAGAAAAAACCAACTGCTTTACTTTATAGCTTTGACGGTCTATGAATAAAATATATATAAAAGTACGGTTTTTAGTTAAGATTTTCTGAAATTGCTTATTTTCTTGCATCCTATTATTAGGCCGAAATTAAGTACTCCAGGGGGTACTTGATGATGGAAAACAGTGTGAGATAACTAGAAAGTTAGAAGAGAATTTAGATACTTGTAGGAAATTTTGTGGCACAGAATTAATATAAGTTATAGGTATGCTCCTATAGCAAGAACTATTGGTAGACGTATTTTAATCAGATTTATGTTGGAAAATATTTATACGTAAATCTATCACAAATACCCTGAATGGCAACGGTGCTTAACCACTGAGTAAAGGGCCAGTAAAGATTAAACGATTAAAATGAAACAAGATGGAGCCAAATATTTTATAGCGTAAGCATGCATACCTCTGACTTTTTTATTCTAATAAATATAAAGACAGAAGATAGAAATCCAGAACAGTAATTTTAAACACTACGGATATTTTTTATGAGACAAAATAATATCCTGCAATAATAATATTGTGTGATTTGTTTTTTGTTCAGAAATAGATCAAACTCACTTTGTACAAAAAGCTATGAAGATAGTCCAATCTCCTATACATATATTTGAACGTAAGTTGGGTAGTTTTTTGTTGAAGGAAATTTGGGGTAAATCGAGGGTAACTTGCGGCAGTTGTCACTCGGTTGGCGAGAAATGGCTTTGATAATAATCCACTGAGCCCAAATTTATGTATTATACTCGATATAGAACATAAAATATAATACTTATATCCATATATATTTCAAGAGCGTTTTTGACTATAAGGGTGGGGGTGGATATCAAACACTGAAACTATACCATTTCTGTGAAAAATTTTAGGTTATATTCTTGATATTCATAAATGAAACAGCTGCATGAGAGATAAAACATTTCATACTAATCGTCATGACGGTTCGCGAAAATTACGACCGTCACATTTTTCATTGATCAAGAATCAATTGATCTGTGAAATCTACCTATGGTGTGAAATAGTCTACACTTTAATACGAGCGCTGACTTGCATCGTTAGGCATTTGTTTTAATTGTACTTTAGGCAGACAATAAGATATTATGCCATACTATGATATTCATTGATCAAGAATCAATTGATCTGTGAAATCTATCTATGGTATGAAATAGTCTATACTTTAATACGAGCGCTGACTTGCATCGATAGGCATTTGTTTTAATTGTACTTTAGGCAGACAGTAAGATATTATGCCATACTATGATGTTCATTGATCAAGAATCAATTGATCTGTGAAATCTATCTATGGTATGAAATAGTCTATACTTTAATAAGAGCGCTGACTTGCATCGATAGGCATTTGTTTTAATTGTACTTTAGGCAGACAGTAAGATGCCATACTATGAAATGTCAATAATGTTTGTGTATAAATGAATGAACCCATTTTTTCGACTTTACTAAGTTTAAGAGAAAACGAGCCTTTTTATTTTCATAGCTACTAGGTACATAGGTACTAGACGTCTATATCCTAACCCGCTGGTATGGTTTTAATATACTGTTTACTTTCCTTAGAAAGCACAGCGCTGACCGAAAGTTGGTTTTACTTTGACATCATTTCTAAAGAGGCCCTTTGCTTAGGTCAATGCTTTTCTATTCATTTTTTATAAGTATTCCTAACGTCTAGCGCCTTAGCGTCAAATCAAAGAGAGCATATTGAATTCTCTTTACATTTTCACGGAGCGACCTCTATGCTTGTATTTTGTTACTTTGCCAGCAAAATTTTAGTGAGGCGAAAAAGCATCACATATTCAATGAAAATGTTAGAAAATGAGAGGATTATAGTAAGGAATTTAAGTAAATAGATTGGAGGATAAAAATCTGTGTAATAATATTATTATATGGCTGTTATATTTTCGAAATATCTATCTAGTCCGTTGGTTTGTAGTTTAGTGAACCTGAATAGTCAATAGAAAGGTGGGACAGACACAAATATTTGCGTGTTGAGCATAAGTATTTTTTTATAACCGGATATTGTACAATATTTGAAGAAATCATGCCAATGTTGTTTATTAGTTGTTTGCTTATAATACCACAGGCTTTGCGATCAGATTATTGCGTTTGGAGATATACTAAAACATGTACCTCTGTTATTACAACATAACGCCAGATTTCTTACGGGATAGACTGAAAGCACTGAATTCCAAATATGTTTACAGACCTGGTGTGCGTTTTCAACGTCTACCTTCCACATACGTATCTTTGAAATCTATTTTTATTTAATTTATTGAAATTAATAACTTCTATTTTAAAAGTAGTAGAACCCGCTATTTACAATTTGACTCTGAAGTCGCCGCCTTTGCATCTATTTCTGGTCCTGAACAGATTCGTTCGTTCACTTTGTGTTTTAATGGTGATAGAAAGACTTACAGATGCACTCCATGATGTCATTAAGCACAGATCTACGTTTGCGAGTAATTCCATCCAGAACCTTAGAGTTATTTGCGATAGAATATGGATTTCGATAAGTTCTTTGTCCATCTAACTTCAAGTCACTCGTATGATCGTTGAATGTTCCTCCACAGTCATATTTAAAACAAATCGGTTGATGCATATGATGTAGTTACTATGCAGCATGAATATTTGAGGGCCGTACAAGTTTGAAAACTGATATCGGGTGCTCAAAATGCATAGAAATAGTAACCGTTTGAGAAACTTTATTCCATTTCTATTGTCGATACTTGACAAATTCGCTTCAGCTTTTGACGCTTCGTTAAGTGCATTAGAATACTTAGTTTTAAAACGTAACATCACGCCTGTAATCCCCGAAGGGGTAGGCAGAGGAGTGTAGTACACCGACACGTTTCACCAGTTACGTTTAAGTTCCACAATGGAATAGGTGGCGATCCTATTGTCAAACACCGGGCACACGTCCAGATTCCGAGTACTTAGTTTTACGTATTAAAATTTTCGATTTAATTGATACCCGGTTATAATGGTTTGCCGAAAAACTGACGTTATCTTTTCTCTTTATAATCGAAGTCCATATTTCAGTTATAATCGGTCATAGTAATTTCAATCCGAGACCGATTATAACGAGCAACAAATTGATCGATTCGATCGATCGAACGATCAAATTCGATTATGTCAAATCAATGCGAAATTTCATCTACCAACTGTTCCGATTGTGTCCGGTCAAAGTGGTGGCGCGGGCAATAATATATGCCAATGAATGGTAATCACAACCCGATTACTGCTTGATTGTGCCATCTCGTACAAACACTCACTAACAGTATTTGCCTTCTATTAGTTCGGCATTATAATAATTTGATGTTAAGGATTAATTCGGCGCTGAATCAGTTTCGATTGTCGGATGAACAGTCACAGTGAATGTATTGTGGCTTTATCCGATAAGACTAATTATATATTCGAGACCACCTTATCATTGTATTAATTTTACGGTATGCTTAGATTTTCTACTCGAAATTTCTATAGTCGCTCGAAATCTATATGTGTGCCTGGTGTATGGCAATAGTCTTGTCGACCACTCCAATATGAAATGTAAACGTAACTGGTGAAACGTGCGGGTGTACTACACACATGTGTCTACTCTTTCGGGTATTATAGGTCTGATGTTACGTCACGCTTTTTTTGTTAGTTGACTCTATTTAGACGACTTAACGTCTTCGATGAGGTCTAAAGACTTAACCATCAATAATTATTCTTCGGTAAATGCGACATTGGGTACGGATTTCATGTAGATCCTAAAAAGCTACATACTATGTATTTACATATATTGACTGCCTCGTTGGTCGTTTTGGTTGCAAGTGCGACTGCCGATTGGGATTTCCCAGGTTCGATTCCCGGGTCGAACACTACAAAATTTTCTAATTTAGATTTTCTAATAGTGGTTCGAAGTCTGGATATGTGCCTGCATGGCAATAGGCTTACCACCTATTCCATAGTGGGACGTAAACGTAACCGGTGAAACGTGGGAGTGTTCTGCATTCCTCAGCCGAGTATGATACTGCTGCGGGCTATTATTATATATGTATAGGTACCTACCTAAAAAAAAATTTCCTACAATATATATGTATTGAAATACCAATACTGATATGATAAGGACAATTAAAAAATAAAAAATATTAAATAAGGAAATCCTTTACACATTAGTCTGCACGTTTACTGATTAGTCTGCACGTGTTACTAATCTGCATTTCCTCGTGCCAACACACTATCCTTATCTTTTTTTTTATTAAAAGACAAGGCAAACAGACAGACGGCCGACGTGATGGTATTTACCACAGACATTTGCAACATCAAGGGCTACCAATCTGTTGCCCGCCTTGAAGGAATTCTTTCATGTGCCGTTTGAAGAACCCTATGTCCTAGCGTACTTAAAACACCTCCGAAGGAAGCATTCCACAGCTTCAGGTGTGCGGCAGAAAACAGCGTTAAAAGTTCACCGTTGTGGACTGCCAGGAGTCCAGTTGGTGAGAGTGGAATTTAGGCCTTCAGCGTGTAGTGCTATGCGAAACAGGTAACTACATCATCTCAAAGAGTCCATTGATGTCAGTTGTCAAATTATTCCATAGCATTATTCATAACGACCAGACACTGTGATAAATGTTAAATTTGTTAAACAGTTATTTCGCACATAACCCGATTTGACTTGTTTTTATTCATATTGTCTGGGAAATGTTTATAATGAAATAATTAATAATTTGATTTATAACATATACCTACACAATAAAAGCTCGGTAAATCTCTTAAGGTGGCACAAGATAACAATGAAACTAAGGACGTAGGAACAACAAAAATATATTAAGATTTTAATAACATAAACATCTTAATTTTACTTCGGCAAGGGGACGTTTATGAGTTCCGCGTAAGGTACTGCTAGGAAGAACTTCTCGATTGTTTTAACAGCCAGGTTCACTGCGTAGTCCATGATGGGCTTTCCGAATTCTTCTGCCACCGTTTTCCAGTTTTCGTTCAAAAAAGTCAATACAGTGTCACCTGAAATTTGATATTTATATTTTATAAAACAATTCTTGATTGAATATGATATGAACTTTTTCAAAAAAAGTGTCAACAGAGTCCTTCAGAGCTGGCAACATAAATCAAACGGATTCCCAAATGATTTTAAATTAAATAAAAACGGGATAAGGAATAATTTACCACACAGTAATGTTTCGAAATTAATACGTATCACGTGTACTAGTTATTATAAATCAAAACATTATTAATTAATCTACCCATTATAATTCCACTGTTGGAATATGGATCTCCTCTCATATTGAGAGGGTTAAGGCCATAGTCTGCCACGCTGG
>DWDT01000976.1:0-17623 GCA_018245595.1 Microceris scylla | reverse complement strand
GTCTAATGTGATCTCGTCTAATGTGATCTCGTCTAATGTGATCTCGTCTAATGTGATCTCGTCTAATGTGATCTCGTCTAATGTGATCTCGTTTATTCATTATATTTCAACGACTTACTCAGGTGCAACCTTCTGTGCAAATTTTATAATCTCTTTGTGGGTAAATTGCATTACGTTTTCTGAATTAAGTAAATAAAGGACGTTCCTTCAGGGCTTTTGATTCTGTCTTTTGGGAGGAAGCTAGTGATAATGTGATGTTAACAAGAAAACTAAAAATGTGCGTATCTTGGACTCTTGGACTATCATATAATAAGTTTAATGTAAATATAACTTGAACATATTAACTAAAATATATAATAAATATTAGTGTATTTTGTGTATTTTATAACGTCTACATAAATTATAATTTTTTGTAATGAAGACATAAATTAATATATTCTTTAACTATATTCAATTATACGGAGTCAATAAAATGGATACATTTATATTTCTTTTTAACAAACAATACAGATTGTATAACATTTTATAATCCCATTAGTTATCCTTATAAATGATAACAAAATAACTATAAACAACTTTCAATAAATAGTAATAATTTATACAATGCAGAGTTCAATGATAAATTTACACCGAACACAAAACAATGACAAAGTTGTCACTAAATATAGTCATTACTATGAAACAACTTTTCCGGTACGAAATACCCAATCTCGATACGAGTTTCGATAGTAGCTTGTTATGAATTTTAATGAAACGGCACGTCACGTCCCGCGAAGTATGAATACCATAATTCAACGTGATGTCCCGTAATTAGTTGGGTCTAACGTCGTGAAATATGAGCCATCCTTTGTTCGTGTATTAAGGCCCATTACAGATACAGTCAACACAGTAATATAATATGCGATAATATATCTCACGGGTGGATCCTGTCACTCAGGGGTGATGACTTTTGACATTCATACATATTTCCGCCGCCAAGTATTGCTTACATTCTGACCTGCCACACAGACAGAAAAGCTATATTAATTGCTGCATGTGAGATCTAAAATCTACACTCCTTTTCATGCCTCTCTGATTCCAAAGAAGAAAAATCTTTTCTATAATAACATAACATCTGGTACTATAAATAAATAATATTTGGTACAATGGAATTTTATACAATATGCTCTCGTACACAGGACTGACCCGTTGGTGGAGTGATTAGTGAACCTTAATTGCGCCAGGGGTCTTTCTTGGGTTTGAATCCTACCCAGAATAAATATTTTTGTGATGAACACATGTTCTGTCTGGTTGTAAAAATGTTTATATAATCATATATTATATTATTTATATGTATACAGTTTATCTGGTTACTATAACACAAGCTCTCTTGATGCTTAGTTTGAAATCAGGTGGCCGTGTGCGAAGATGTGCCAAGATATTATTATTATTACAATATTCGTCTGTTAATTCGCATTATATATTAGATATTAAGTCCAGAACTGAATGGAGAGGATTTCAAATCCAACTGCTGCATTCACAATGCGACCGCTACTTGCTGCGACAATTGTGAAAGCGCAAAGATAATATTTTCATCGTCATAAAATTATTGGGCCCACTGCTAGCGGGGAAGGTTTAGATTTTTTTTAAATAAAATTCAAGTCAATAGCTACCTCTTAAAGTTCAATTAGTTCATATATTCAGTAACATGAAGAAGGACTGAGAACGCCTTTTGGTGATTATTGTCGATCTTTTAAAAAAAATATTTTTCAATTAAAAACACGTAATATCACGCTTGTAATCCCCGAAAGGCTAGGCAGGCAGGCAGGCTCTTGTACAACCCCACGTTTCACCACTTGTTTACGTCCTACAATGAAATAGGTAGTGAACCTATTGCCCTCGACCGGGCATAGCTCCAGAGTGCAAGTCCTTACTGAAAATTTAAGTTAAAAAAAATCGAATACTAACGGACCAGGGATTTCAACCCAGGTCCTTCCGATTGGAGGTCGACCAGTGAGGTTGTCATTTCTGTTTACTGACAAAATTTAATACAGTTCTCCGAAAATTAAGTTAATATAAAATCGCTAGCTGTTTGCCCACATCCATATCTACTAGACTCGCAGTGACGTTGGACTTAAATATTTAACTCACTGAGATACTCGTAATTGTATTAAATGTTTACCCTCCTAAGTACTTTCATTCTCATCGGGGCTCCTACGATAAGCTGTTGCGTAATTCGTATACCTAATATCGTGCAATATAATAGTGTACTATAGTGTTATTTGCGTTTTAATAAGCTCACCACCTATGTATTTCATTGTGGGACGTAACTGGTGCAACGTAGGAGTGTGCATCACTCCTCTGCCTATCTCTTCGGGGATTATACTCGTAAAGTTACATATGTTTGTTCATTTTGAACACAAAGCGATTCTCTCTTGGTGGACAAGACAATCAATATATAACTATTTCGGGATAAGGTAAACGACAATAGGATATAAATATGAATATTTATATCAACTTTCAAATACTTGTCTCTGTTGATAATAGTACATAGTTGTAATACTGAACATCTATTCAATGGGACGTAAACGTAACTGGTGAACCGTGAGAGTGTACTACACTCCTTTGCATACCCCTTCAGGGATTATAGTGGTGAAAAAAAAGAAATTAATTTAACGTAAATACGTCGTAGCAAAATATGGATATAGAACTGAGTAGAAAAAAAAATGAAATTTTAAAGTTTAAGTGCATATAAAATAAGTTCTGTCCTCTTAAATATAATTCAAATCATTAAAGCCTCAACATTTTAAGGGTACTAATGTTCTTTCCGCTTCTTGCATATAAGCCTAATCGCACACAAACGTACATTTCCACCACAAAGAAAGGGTGGAGAAGAAACCAATTTACGCCTCGGCTTTCGCCTGAGTTACTCCATTCGGAATCCTCTTATCTCTGCCTATTTTATTAAAGCCGTATTGTGTGATATCGGCTATAAATAAAGTAGGGAGTCGTCAGTGATACGACTATCGCTTGATATGGATGGTTATTACGGGCTTATGTGGGTAACAATGGGACTGTATGGATAAATATTATTTTTTCAAAGCAAACGCAAAATATTTTTTAAGTGGAAATAAAACAGAATATCAAACGGTCCCATCGATTCTAGTGGATTTGAAGTTCATTTAGATAAAAATCTTCAAATACATATAACTGGAATAATAAAGTTTAACGTTAGTTCTAAGCGTTTGTTAAATTACGTTTTTGTAATTTACACTCTTATTCAATTATTCCAAAATCCAATCACCCGAACGCTTTGTAGCAGAAACCGCTTATGACGTGGTGAGGCCGCGTTTTGTGACCTTAACATTTTCAAAACTATGGTTATATAACTATTGTGTTGATAGTCCATGAACATTGTTTCAAAAAGTATTTAGGTTTAGTGTCAGATAAACAATTTTTAATATTAGCTAAATATATGACTTATAAGTAAATATAATAACCGCACAACAATATGTTTAAACCGTCTTTCGCCAGCTCGGTAGACGATGCCCTAAGGCTTCATATTATGAGAAAAGATGCGTGTTCAAACAGTGGATGGATATTAAATTTCTCAATGACATTTCTTATCTAAAGATATTATAATATCTCAGATTTCACCCAGTATTTGTTTTAGAGCCTATTTCTTCAAACTAGACAGAACTAAACCTAACAATCGAGTCTCTCACTTCTGTAAATCAATAAGCTCATAAATCTATCTCTGTCGTGCGTGTTGACTGATTTTCGAATTTCTTCAAATTCAAATTTCGAATGGCGATTCGGGTGTGATATTCTGCATGAGCTTCATTTGTTCACTTCGCTTCATTTTGTTTTTAACATTAGATTTTTTGATATAAAAAGGCAGGGTAGTACTTACCTAAATTGAAAGCAGACAATTTAGCGCGGCTCGACAAACGTAGTGTAGGATGCCCTCCGGCCCGGTGAGATGACGATCTGCAAAAGGTTGCAGGCAGATGCTGGATGCGATAAACCGAGGACAGGGCGCGATGGCGCTTATTAAGGGAGACCTATATCCATCAGTGGACTGAGATAGGCTGATGATGATGATGATTGTCCATGCAAGTAGCGGATCGAGGGGCGCGGGCGCGAGGGTGCACCACCACTCGACCGCCTTTCACTGTTCACCAGGAGTTCACCACGACGCCTCGGCGCATACGCACACTTATTTCGTTTGTTCGTGTACTACTTATTTGTTCACTTGTATTATACCTATCAAATTACTAAGCGTCGTCTTTTATTGACACCAAGCAAAAGAACGTACAATGACGAAAACAGACGCTGCAGTTATGACACTCTTTTAACAAATTATTTTAATACGTCAACAATGAAATGTAAGGTAGTACTAAATTGTCGATAATCATAATAACGCCGATATATTTGAAAACTGTGACACAGCCATATAATCCCAAACTATTAAGAACCTTTGCAATAGTAACTATAATGCAAATAGGTTACTTGAATAGCTAAATTCAAAGTTTATTTTTGCATTTGCGACATCAGTATCAATAACAATACTGGTTTAATTTGTTCTATCAACAGATGGCGCTGTACGGCTTATAATTCCCGAATCGGTATTTATTTACATTTCATTATCGCAGTTTCTGTTTCAAGTGTAATTAATTATAATTGAATAAATCCTTATTGTTATACGTATGAATATACAAGTCTCTTTATACTTGTGTATTTGTGAATTGAGTATTTGCATAGCCGAGGGGCTGTTGGCGGCCCGGCGGCGTCACAATTGTATTTAACAAGAAATGTTTATAATTCCACCGAATCTTAGAAAATAACAGTACCTAAGTAAGCGGCTGTGATTACACATATATCTACAAAATAGGACCAGAACTTGATATTGAAAATAATTCTTCGAGTAGGTAGGTACGTATCTTGTTTGGTAAAGAGCTGTTCGTAAGATTAGTGACAGATACATTCAAACTGCCAAAATTATTTAAATGAATGTAGTCTTTCTCTGAATGATCAGTACATTATATCTATCAGTTTCTACCCGTAAATAGAAATATAACTGACAATGAGTGTAAACTAAGAAGTTAATTTAAACATAACTAAGTCAGACGATACCTCGTTGCAAGCCTCACCGCCGATCGGGAGGTCTTGGGTTCAAATTTCGGGTCGGGTACTATTGGAATTTTTTAGTTTAGAATTTCTAGTAGTCACACATTCAATCAAATTCATGACTTGTATTGAATTGAATTAAATGTTTTAGAATGTGTCTGTAATACAACTGAAACATGAATTAATTAATTATAACTGTTATAAATAGCTTCCAGGCAGGCTCATAGTTTAGGAAAGATACTGGGGAAAGGTCCTTCAAATTGTCATTAGGGACAAAAATAATTCAGAATGTAGACTTATTAAAATAATGGAGGTCCACTTATATTATGAAATATTGTCGCTGGATCATTTTGTATTAATTACTGCAATTTATTTTCTTTCCGTCAAAAAGCTCTCAATTACTTTAATTAATTGGTATGTTGCCGGGAAAATTTTGTTTTCATTTTAATTATATACTATCATTATTAAATTAATAGCAATATAATTAATTCCATTAATTTTCTTAATTAAATTTTATGGGAGACGTAAATTCATTTGTGTCCATACAAAGGTCAGGTTTTCATCTATTGTCTGTGAGTTTAATAGATACAAAAACTAACCTTTAACATGTCTCACTCGTCTTTTAGTTATCATAATTATAAGTATAATTTCGCAAAGAAAACATATAAATTACGTTATGTATTTACTACAGACCAAGTAACAGAAATACAGCAATGTATCTTATGAATTTGAACCTAGTTAGAACAACCCTTCGACCTGAGCATTTTTCTTTTTTCAACCCATTACAATTCCACTGCTGGAATACGGGTCTCCTCTCATATTGAGAGAGAGACTGCCACGCTGGCCAAGTGCGGGTTGGCAGACTTCACACATCTTAGAATTTTTTTCTAAGATGATAGCAAGTGACATTTAAACTTAAAAACGCACTTTTTGTAAAGAGGTGCGCGCCGTGGGTTTGAACCCGGCGCCCCCGGAGTGAGGAGCTGAGCTCTTAACCATTAGGCTATCACGACCTGAGCATAATGCACTTGTATTAAGCCCTAACAAAACATTATACATACGAGTATATGATTCTAGGCGTAAAAGCTAAGACCCGTTAAATAAGTAGGTAGTGTAAAATCACTCCATTTAATCGTGAAGCTACTGTTAATTCGAAAACGTAGACTTCAAACAACTCCACATGTGACCCATGTTAGCTTATAAATATAAATATGACAATAAACTGAAACAAAACAAGACACTATTATAGAGGAAAGGGTTTTACATTAAATAGCAATGCTAAATTGAAGAGTCATTCTGGACATTTACAAATATAAATGATTGTCCATGCGCGAGAAAGTGGGTAGTAAGAAACAACAAAGGTAGCTAGTAGTTGTAGGTAGGTTGTCATATGTTTGTGACCATACGTTAATAAAAGCCATCGCACGCGATCCAGCGACAATCTATTTCTGTTTCGTTTGTTATTTATGTGGCGCTAGATTGATTTTGACTCCGACACGGACATATGTCGTGGGTAGCGCCATATGGTACCACGTTAGCACGGTCTGTCATACGTCTGAATATACGAGTATGTAAGATATGTATACTGTAACTTGTATTAGTATTTAGAAGCTTAGTGAGAACCAGTGATTTCGTGTAGAATCGGGTTTTCCACGTCGGAGGATTATGGATCGAAATCCTTACCTGTTACCTTCTTATTACATAATGATATATAATAAAGAAATAATAATAATCGACCCATTATAATTCCACTGTTGGAATATGGGTCTCTTCTCCTATTGAGAGGGTTAAGGCCATAGTCATCATCATCATCATCATCACCGGCCGGTCTCAGTCCACGGCTGGACATAGGCCTCCCCCAATGTCGCATCCCTGTCCTCGGCTTGACGCATCCAGCATCTGCCTGCAGCCTTTAGCAGATCGTCATACCATCGTGCCGGAGGGCGTCTTACACTACGTTTGCCGAGGCGCGGTCTCCACTCCAGAACTCGCCTACTCCACCAGTTATCGGTTCTTCGGCAGATATGCCATAGTATAGGCCATATAATGATATACGTTTGCAAATTAAATTTCACTTTTTATTACGGTAAAGGAAAACATCGCGAGGAAGCCTATAAGTTCTCCAAAATGTTCTCATAGGGCATTGAAGTCTACTAGCCCGCACTCAGTCAGAGTGAGAAACTATGGCTTTAACTTCTCTTTCTGTAGGAGAGCAGTCGCCAACAATAGCACGATAAAACGGTCAATGATGATGACAAAGTGTTGATATAAGTATCTGCAGTTAACTGAACACATAAAAAACTTAATAGACACCTTTTAGAAGCAACTTAAAGGAGTCCGAATACATGAAATTTTCAAATTCCATCGTACTATTAGAATCATGGAATATTTACATGTTCTTATTATAGCAAATATGCATTCCAAGCTCGACCGACGCCAGCGCTGGTCATTTGCTGATCGATTGTGATGACCAATCGTGACAATGGAACGTTCCAATATCTATAATAGATTGTGAAACGGTTCTCGTTGTAGTAAAATGTAAGCCAATTAATAGTTCTAATAGATAATGGAAATATTGTCATCAACCTTACCGTAGACAAGTTAGATTAAAGTACTCTTAAAAAATAATAGATACTTGTCCTCTTACATCAATGATTATTAATCAGTGGTCACTGAAAGTACCAACAATATTAAAATTTATTATATAATATAATTCATGTCAATTTTGCGCCTATAATCACAATATTACATAATAAATAAATAAATTGTATTTTGAAATATGTATGTCTTATTTATTATTATTATTTATAGCTCAGTTTTATAATAATGTAGTGATTCATAACATGTAATTAGTCTAATTGATAACAATAACCAAGATGTTATTTAATTATACAATATTTATTTGTTTTGCTTAAAACTGACATCAACGACCCGGGAAAATTATAATAAATCATAAAATATTTCTCGAACAGTTCACGGACTTCTAAGAAACATTCCAATTGTTGAGTTAATGATTCTTACACAAATAGCTTTCCTTTACACCACATTGTACGGCCTCAAAATCAATCATCAACCTGTTTTTAAGTCCATTGCTGGACATAGGCTTCTCTGAGCCGAGCGAAAATTGAATAAGATGATCCACATTACCTGACACATTAAAATAAGCTTTTACATTTCTATTAACGATTTCACCTAAATATCATTATATCAGTTTAAAAAATATCAGCCAAAATTCACATTCGTTAATGTAGCTCGGTACACAAAGCCTGGTACCGAAGCTAATCTCGTTGTGAAGCGCCATTTTGTTGATTTATGGCGGCCATCTTGTCGAGCCAGTATTCACTCTGTTGACAAATGATCTGCACGTTTGTTAATGTCTCCATTGAATATTATGGCTTTTATCGCAGTATTTAAAGTTCATAATCGAATGGTACGTAATCCTTAAAGCAAGGCGTATTTTTTTAATTTTATAGCACTAACAAATTGACAAGTAGATTACCTAATAGTAAATGTTCAATGTAGCTCTAATATACAAATAGATAATAATCAAATTACCCAATTATCAAACTAATTTACTCAGGAATTGATGCGAAACGTATCTAATATAGGTAAAATAGGTTTCACATAATTAAGAAATATAAAGATGCCGTCATTTATTGTATGTACTTTATTAATCATGTATTCCATGTAAATAAAGCATATCTATGTTTATCAGATATATTATCGTAGTAACTCACACATTCACACTGTCAAGTATTCATTAGACTTACGAAGGCCGTTTATACGAGTGTGTATTAAAGGCAAAACAATTCGTCATGCGGTATCAGAACTAATTTAGCAGTCTATGAGTGCTGTGCTGGTTGCCGACTCAATCACGAATCAGTATTCCTTTACGTAACATCATGCTTGTATTTCCCCGAAGGCGTAGGCAGAGGAATGTAATATACTATTTTGTATAACTCGCGTATTTGTAAGTCCCTCCGAGGGATAGGCGGTAGAATATTACATTATGGTGGGCATAAACTTCAAATTAGAATACCCCAACTTTGCTCGACCCTGGAATCGATCTCAGGACTTCGTGACTGACAGTCGCGATTGTATCAACTCGACCTACAAAGGTAGTCATGAATCGGTGTTGATCTAATATTGTGTATTTTGAACGGAGTTACAAATACATTGGTTGGTCTTAGTACGTCGGAATCCAAAATATTATCATTATAATCATTCCATCAAGCCCCGTTCTCATTCCGCTTTTGGACATCGAACTACTCCCAGATTGAAAAGGGTTAAGTTTATCTGTTTATCCAACATATTGTATTAATATATTATACAACTCGCTATGCAAAAGCAATGCACAACCACATAGTGTTCCCACCTGTTCCCACAGTAAATAAAATACTTCGCTCTGAACGAAAAAATAGATATGTTACACGAGGCGTCCCATGTAATACTACAGGTTTGATAAAGTGCCGACAACATATCTTTAGATAAGAAATCAGTCTTAATCCTACTTTGTTATTGAAGCCCATTGGCTAGTAATAACGTCACTTCAGATAGCCTTAAAAATGTTTTGTATTGAAGGCCCTCTAATCTGGCTGGATGGATTTAGAAGAAAGATGCATGGTTTTAAATATAAATCGTTATATCATCAAAAGGAAGTAAAATGGAAAAAGTCCTAATATCCTTATTCAATACCATTTCAAACATACGTATGGATATTACCCATATCAATATACCAATAAATACCTGTTGGGTTCTCTTGGTTACAATTCCTCGACAGTTTAGCGAGTATGTCGTTAAATCATTAAGCCATGTAAACAAATTCGTGGCAGAGTAGACGCTCTCGATCTGAACGGCGAATGGTGTACATTTCTTGTTCCCAATTACTAAAGTTAAGGACGCTAACACAAATTATTTGGTTTATCTCTTACCGCGCAACTTTGCACGCGCCAATTCGCCCATACCCGCTGTCCTCGACGTGCCCAATGCTTTCTTTGAAAGCAAGCAAGCCTTGAGCGGGATTTGTATCCGGATAAATAGAAAGAAATTTTGTTGGAATATCTACGAAAAGTATACATATTAAACGTATAGCTTTCTTTAGTTGATATATATATGATTCATACCATTTTAATTTTAGTAAAATAAATAATAAATTTAAATAAATAGTTAAATATTAATAAAAACATCAGTCTGTTCCCGTCTACTGCTAGACATATGCCACGCCTAAAGTTGCCAGAAATTTTATTTTTATCGCCATTACACCTAGCCAAAGGGCATTTTGCATATAAATAGCTGTATTATTTTTATATTATTTAAATATTTATGAATCCTTCAGCCCGTGGTAATAGACTCGTATGTATTCTGGAGAAATGAACAAAAACAAATTTAGTTTGCTCTCTGCAATATAGGCCATTACCTACAGCATCTACTTAAGTACGCTTATGTACGTCATCTACCTATGTACATATGTACAAACATAAATATGAGATTATATTTTGAAGTGCCTTATAATTGTTTTGTTTTTCTTGTTAGGAGGAATACGAGTATGTATTTGCACAATATGGGTGACATTTTTTATAGCCGATATAAATCAAGCTCTCGTTCCTCAGACAAATTAGGAAAACAGCAGGTCTTTCAAATGACGTCCCAAAATATTTCCACCGTTGCACCGTATGGCCACAGAGGCATTAAAAATCGATAGCCATACATTTTCCCTCTTTCAACACACACGAACTGAATATGTGTACTGAACATGAAACAGCTATCGATAAAACGAAATAACGAGAAAAGAGGAGTGATAACTGATAAGCGAATACCGTATCTATAGTATTATCAGCCATTTCAAGAGTTATCGAACTTGTGTTAAGTCTTGTGCAGAAATAACGTATATTTTTCTACCATTTGTTATTAGTTTTAAGTGGTAAAAAAGCAAGAAAATTATGGAAAACCCCGAGGAGAGTATGGCCGATGTAAATCCGTTTACGAAAACACCCGCAAACTCGACGTAAGTGTTGTAGAATGTAGTACCTTTTGATACAATCATCATTTTCATTTGTCCACTCATTTTATCGCATTTCAGTGCTTTGGATATTCATATTATCATTTACATTTACTGTCCCTTAAAATGTTTATTGGTTGTAAATTTGTAATGGCAGTATACAATACATGTTTGGGTTGAAATATCCTAAGCAGACATGTATTGAGTAATATACCTAGACCATAACCGACGACGACGAACTGTCGTTCATACTCCGGGGCAGGTTTTCGGCGCATGGTTATGAGCCTATGGGCCTCGAGAATTTTCTCCTTACTCGGGCAGTCTCAGGGGGTCAACAGCCCCCCGATGCTCTTACCCCGTCGTTAGACGGTGTTGTGGTCTGCGGTCGTCACTCGCCGACCATCGATGCTAGACATCCTCGTCCCAGCCCCTCTAGCTCCTGCGGGTACGGGCGGCCGTCAGGCAGACGAACGTGGAGGGGCGCGAAGCCCCTGAGGTGAGTGAGATAGACCTAGATAGAGGTGAGATAGACCTCGTCGTAGTACGGATGATCTATCTAAATAATAATTATTTTCATACGATAGGTGTACTGCAAGGCATATAACTTTATAGTACGTAATACTCGAACGCACGGAAAAAAGCTCATCATCCCTGTAGGCCCATATGGGCCAGCGGGAATGTTTTTATTCGAAACAGTGTAACATGCAATAACGAAACATTTTTCAGATTGAAGATTGAAAATGGTGTAGCGCAAAAATTTGATCGTAACGAATTATTCTACAACATGTCCGGCTTAAAATATTTGTTGATATTCAATCATTACACTTTCAAGAAAACGAAATTTTTCAGGTAAGTTATAGAATTTCTTCATAAACAACACTATAATAATAATAATAATGTCTTGGGATATATCCACGCACGGACATCTAATCTCAAGAGAAACAGACGGCTGATAAACTACGTACGTATATATGTACATATCATTATATACTTGTATAGATACTTTTTAACACCAAGACAGAACAAACACATATGCAGAACATACATATATTCATTATAGGTGGCGATCAAAACGAACGAACACGGCTCTCGTCTCAGAATGAGAAATATTAAGACCACAGTCTGCTATCCAGCTTAGTGAACATTTTGGAAGACTTTACATCTTTCAGATCATACATCTATCTAAAATCCTTTAAATGTCCACTGCTGGACTGTCCACTACTTGCCTTACATTTCTTAGACAAACAATAAGAATCACTATAGGGTTTATTGTGACGTTTCACTCAAGCGTTATAATGAAGAATTTTGCTTGAAATCGTATATAAGTCCTTGAAGTTAGAGATGCATGCCAAAGTTCGAATTCCGTATCGCCGGAGTGAAAAACTGAATCCTTAATCACTAAGCTATCACTCAATTATAAAAGTCACGTAGGTAATACTAACATTTACTATCGCCCACAAATCACATGCAGAATAGCTTAATAACCATATTTTATTTCCATTCTTATCTCTCGCGTTTTCTTTGAAACAATGTATTTAAAAGGAAAGATATTCCAACAATAGCATCAGTCTGTGAAATAATATTGATTCATCTTTTCCATTCATATTCATATTGGGTATACATATGTATACGAGTACATACAGGTTTAATACACCGTGTACGTTTTTCGTACTAAAACATACCACTTTGTACTATATACGTTATAAAATACTTGCTCACACAGATACAAAGGCAGAAACAAATTCCTATATTCGCTTATTACTAATACAAATAGTCATTGTTTGTATAAGGAATCAGCAGCGTCATAAGATATGTATTTATGGATGAATGCATAATCATCAAGCTTTTTATCAATACATGTAGGTACATACATCCAATTCTTTTTTTAACAGTAACATGCGACCTAGTGATCGAAAAGGCACAGAGGAAGACGTCGTCGGCCTAAAAAAGGTCTTTATCAAGATGAATTACAAGGTGTTCACTTACAACGATTTTGTATATGACGACATAATGAAAACTATCAAAACCGGTGAGTTCATACTGCAGTAAGCAGTGTTGTTAGGTACAGCGCTGGTACGTGTGGTTAACACAATCTAACTAATAGGACGATATAAACGTACAGTTGGATCTGAATGCCAAATTTGATTCAAAAATTATGAACCTAATTACCCAAATTTCCGAACAATGGTTCTTTGTTTAATAAGATAAATCGTTATTTATATGAATTGATAAATAATGTCACATTTCTAATTATCTAATATTTATTTAAGGAATTTTATAATGTACTTAATCTTCTCAATCATTTTCGGGATAAAAAAATTGCAGGCTTCATAGATTGTATTCTTTAATTATGTAAACAGTCACATAATGCATTAGACTTAGGTCTATATTTCAGCCATGCTTAGCCATCTATTTGGGATAATATTAACAGTTTACCGGTTAAATTACCTATAGTACACCTTTAGAACTCATAAGTTTAGAAGGCTAACAATTATTTTAAAAATTTTAATTAATTCCGAAATAAGTCATAAAAATGTAAACTAATAACTTTTAAATCTTTCCAGTAACCCAACAAGATCATAGTCAGACGGCTTGTTTATGCGTTGCAATTCTGACCCACGGAGACAGGAACAATGAACTGTACGCAGCTGACATGCCCTATACTTTGAGAGATATCACTGTCATGTTTGAGAACGGACATAAAAGCCTCGTTGGAAAGCCTAAATTATTTTTCATACAAGTAAGTAAATGTAACCAAGATTTTTCGTTATATGTCTCAGTATTAGTATGTCTCAGTCCACTGCTGGGCATAGACTTCACTAAATAACGGAGCATTTTGCCAATAATCTCTACGCTGGGCATACGATGTGGGAATCACAGAGCGTCGTTTCTTGCACCCTCTACACTGCTCCGGTCGGGCTGTCAAATAATAATAATTATTATTTTAACATTTTTTTTTCTTACCAGGCATGCCGCGGTGATCAACTCGATGGCGGCAGAACTATAGAAATGGATGGTTTTTCCTCAATAACACTTCCCTCATCCGCCGACTTTCTGTTCTTACGATCTTCGGTTGAAGGTATGTACATACATGCAAAACACCGGCCTTATAGTATGAATGACTAATGACAGTTAAGTGGAGATAAGAACTCAATTGTACACAATTCTGTTATTAATCGTATATTTCTCTCCCTTCCAGGTTTCTACTCTTTCCGAAACATGAACGGGTCGTTTCTTATACAGGAACTATGTAGAGCACTGGAACAAAATTACGAACATAAAGATATACATTACATTATAACCCTTGTTAACAAAAGTATTGCATACAACTATGATACATATACACCTAACAATATGGCGACAAACAAAAAAAAACAGATGCCAGAAGTTACGCACACTTTGACAAAATTATTAATGTTTTAACCTGGGCTTACTATGTATGTACTATATCCTAGCTAAGAGTACATTACCAGGTATCATAGGAACTGAGCTTCATATCACTGGTAGTTATATAAACAACGATGTAAACCGTGATTATGTATATACACTCGCGTTATCGTACGGTTGTATGTTCAGCGTTCAGCTCATGCTTATCTCCAGGGTTGCTATATGCTCCGAATTTTTAATCCCTCCGTTTTCTTTATATCTTTATGCACAAAATTTAAATACGCTTAGCGCTTGCACAATTGTCTAAGGCTTATGAAACACGAAAATAAAAAAAATAAAAATTTTTTTTTCGCTTATTTACGGCTTAGTTACGGCATCTTAGTCAAATAAAAATTAAAAGTTTCCTTGCTCATTTATTAAATCGTTGTTACTAATTTATTGAAAAAAAGAAGAAAAGAAAAAGATGGACAATGCGAAAGCATGCTCTGCCGTCAAATTGTAGAACAAGAACTGTAAATTATACCCTTCTCCTGACGCGGCACCACAGTAACACTTATGTATTTCTATTTATTTGGCCGTGGATCTATCAAAGATGACTGTCTCATCCTCACCAGTCGCGACGCATTTACAACCAACCACTATTATGACCTTGTATTATTTACTAACATATACTAACATCCTATCCTGCGTTCCTTCAGCTAATTAATACTAATTCATTCATCTTTTGCTAAACTTAACTGAAACTTGCACTGAACAACCTAACACTAACAGTCCTATTTGAGGTAGGTTGTACATGTCCATTAGTTATGCGGCCTCTTGTAAATGCTCCTGTTTACTAATTAAAAAACCGTTTTAAAATCTTATGAGGCGCGTCAACAGTGTGCTTAAATCGTGGAAAATCTACATATCGCAAAACTGCATTCTAGAATATCAAATTTGATGAAAAGTATTATCGTTATTATAAAAATATATAGACATTCTGAATTTTACTGTAACTAATATCATCAGTAGTCGACAGTCGACAGGTTCGCGTCTCTTTTGAATCGTTTTTGTAACGCTCTCGACTGAAAAGTGCTTTTAAAAATCTACAATTATTTGAAATGAATCATTTATTTAAAGTATACTGACAAAGCTATTTTTTAGTCTCCTTATATCAATTTCCTGTCTTTATGACGTAATACATATTCCCTACCGGTATTTTCGACGGGCAAAGCATTATCGCAGTCCCTTGCACGTGCTCTGATAAGGATATATTGATTAAAAGTTGGACGAAACTTGATGTTGACAACGCCATACGTGAGCAAGATAAATAAAAAAAATACAAAACAGAATTGAAGGGTACGAGTCGAGTCGATGTTGGAATGTCTCCACATTTAAACAACAAAGCAAAGACTACACATTGAAAATAATTGCTGAGATATTAATATCATTTGTTTAAGAAAAAGAAAAATATGGCAATATTCATATAATAAAGTATAATTTTATTGACCTAAAATCTAGACATTTCTCCTTGGAACTATATTTATCTAAACGAACACGAAGAAATTCCAAGACCTCGGTCAGGTCATAAGTGGAAGAAACTTATATTTTTAAGTAGAAGGAATATATAAATGAACAGACGATAACAAAACACAGAATAAGCGAGGAAATTTTGTTATAAAACTATTAGGAGTCAGAAAATATTGTTATTGTTGGATAATATGTAACATTACAATATTTGCTTTTATTGTAGTAAAGTTTTATTACAATTATACATTTATATTTTAAATTTTATTCATAAATTATAAAGAAAGTATATTCATTCTTTTAATACTGGTGTAATATGTTATAGTCATAACATAATATTATTATGCTTTTGCTAATTTAATGCTTTAGTAGTAACCCGTCTCGACATCGTACCATTAAACTTTTTTTCAAATAAAATATCTTAAAAGTATAATTCTCAAGATAGCATTAAGTATGTTTATTTTGTAACGTACCTACAGTAATGATGTGTATTTGTATCATAAATGAGAAATATGTATCAAATCAAAATTGTGCTCAGTCAAAAGTCAAAATAAAATAAATACATTAATAAACCTATTAATAATTTATAATGTCGCGCTGAAAATCACGGGAATATATTCTAAAGTACCTACTCATCTGAATGATATACATACAAGGTGGTATAAAAGACTAATTTTATTTATAGGTACATATTAAATGCTCAAAGGAACGAATATATGTACGTATTTTTATTACGGGTAGTAAAATGAATTGAAGTTTAGTTATACATTACTTTGCAATTACCTGCATTTACCTAGTTCTTTCGAATTATTATAAGTTACTATGACATCATAAACGGTACAATGTGATCATAATATGAAAAATGGCTTTATTATTATAATAATGGATAGAAAACATTTGCGATGTCTTGTTATGTAAGCATATGATAAAAGTTTTTTGACAAACCATACTTCTAATTTAGTCATTTTGAAAAAGTATCCAACCTACATGACCAAACCCTTCTCATATCTTAATATTTTCATAACCGTAGAAACAAAGGCAGAAAGCGATTTTATTTTATACTATATTTTGATAATTAGCAAAAGCATAATAAATAAGTACGATTCTATTTCTTATGTATTATTTTATATTTTTATCTATAATTGGTATTATATAAAAAAAAAATTTTTTTTTTTTTATATAATAAATGGTCTTTGAATGATGTTATAAAAATATTGTAACGTTTAAAAAGTTTTTTTTTAATATGCACTTTTGTAAATCAATAAAAGAGAAGATCAAATATATTTTTTATTTTATCGTCGGTGTGACAGCCAAGCCGACCTTTCGGAATTTTCGCCATCAGCTGGAAGCTTGGTGTCCTGGTATCTACGAATACTTTTGCGGTCCAGTACCACTAAAAAATATTAACATAATTTTATCTATTATATAAAAATGAACGTTTGTATGTATGTTATCCATTATCTCAAAAACTACTGTACCGATTATTATGAAGGTTTGTGTAATATGCTCATTGATGCCACTCGGCACCTGGTGGCGCTGCAGAGTATCATCTTCTGTCCCGTTCAATCGATTGTCATGAAAATCAGTATGACCATGTATTTTTACACGGGGGAAACGAATATG
>DWDT01000975.1:0-17623 GCA_018245595.1 Microceris scylla | reverse complement strand
CAGTTACGTTTAAGTCCCAAGGAATAGGTGGTGAGCATATTGCCATACATGCTAGTATTCAGATACCATTATTAAAAACACAGAACATTCTCGGACCAAAAATTTCCGCAACAATATAACATGTTAAACACGCAATCCTTGCTTCCTATATTATTTTAAACACGCAGAAATAATATAAATGTCTTATCAATATTATTCACTACTAGCAGCCGCGTACGTGTAACAGAACTAATGACAGTACACTGGCAACATTCGACATGATGGTTTGAACTTTATGTTGCTACCCAAAACTAAGTATTACTTAGAATATTCTGTTAGTTACCATACCATCGTTATTTCTCGTGAGAACGGTGCAATAAATATCAGACATATAGCTGATAAAGCGGATGTAATTACAAATATATGTATCCTATTATTTGAAATCTTCACACACATCACCATCGTTTATTAAAAAAGAATTTAAAACCATCTATATACAACCAAAAAAATTTTTAAAAGTATGTACATATGTGCAGAATGTAATAGTGATTTCGATCTGCAATATAAACAAACAAACCGCTAGATGTAGGAATTCGCGCTCAAACACTACCGGTATATTTTTTTTCGGTAAGCACAGACACAATCTTGTGTCCACATTAATTAATATCAAATCGCACAACAATACTTGTACTCGATAGCTGACAGTGGCGTATGTCTGCGAGGTCATTACTACTGACGGAGCACGTGGGAATTATGCAGCCGAACAATAGCTCGATGTAAGCGATAAAACCATGCTATATACGTACGGGTGTTATCTACGTACATATATCGCTGGTTAGTGTATTTTTCACTTTTCGAAGCGTCATTTAAAAATTAAACATCATAAAGGTAACGACCAACGAATTTTTTTTTGGTAGTTGTATGTATGTAGCGCATACTGCGTAGATATACTCGTAGATGTCACAGGAGTACTAAAAAAATTAGATGTTCATATTAAATTATTATAGAATATGATGAAATTATACATATATTTAAGCTTTATTGATCTTAAATTGCATGCGCAGTAAATATTTCCGTCTAACAAAACCACTGAACTACTATTCTTGAAATTTACTATGCAGATAGCCTTAACCGTGAAAAGAACACCGAGGCGTAATGTCACGCCTGTAATCCCCGAAGAGGAATGTAGAGGATTGTAAAACTTTCCCAAGTTTCACCAGTTACATTTACTCCCTACAATAGATTAAGTGGTGAGTCTACTTCCATACACTGGGCACAGATCGATACTCCTAACTTCTACTAGATATTTCTACCAGAAAATCTAAGTAAGAAAAATCCATTATTACCTGACATGTGATTGGAACCCAGGGCGTCCCAATCGGCAGAACGCCGAGTAATCTGAATATTTTTCCAAACAGTCAATCTGCTTGTGTCCACCGCTGGACGTAGCCACCCTACTGAGGGGTTTATGCTCATAGGTCCATGTTGAGCATGTGGGGCAACATCTTTCTCAATATAAGCATATTTGTATTAGGGTTATATAAAATTTAGAGTATAATGGTTTAAAAACAAATACACTCAAATTATATATAATATATGTATATGTTTTGACATTTTAAGCATTGTAAAAATATAGGCAGTAATATTTTGACGCATTCATTATCATTCAATATTGAATAATTTTAAATCAGTAAATCTGCTTTTTGGCAGCCGTAGTAAAACAGCTGAGAAGTATTGCAAATCAATGGTAATACAGCTGAGAAGTATCGCAGCTGTCATCCATAGAGTATAAAACCAGTGGGTACATTTGCCAACGGCGAATTTAGTGCCACGGTCTTATAACGCCCACTTCACGCACTCCATTTCAATTTCTACGTATTTCTAATTCGATTAGCTTCAAAATCAACACCACTGTTAAACTCGACGGCGCACGGAAGTCACCTGTCAGTCGGAAGTCAGTGCAGAGGTCAAGCTTACAAGGTCAAAGCCGTCCGAAATCTAGATAGCAACTATACATGTCCCAAACCGTGGGAAGCGAAGACAATGCCTTTTGAAACACCAACTATAAATTTCCTTACATAATTGTGGCAATTAAAAGTTTTACGTCGGATGACTCTGCCCTCACACTCTGATTCGCTGATAAGATAATAATGTCTCGTAAAATCCCGTTGTAGCATCAGTAACTAGTTTTTTAATGAAAGTACGTAAATATTCTTGTATTGGAGCTATGTTTGCTAGGTTTCCCGTAGGTAGTCTAAGACACAAACAGAATACAACTTCTCTTAAGATATCTCCATTTATTCAGTTGTGAAATAAAATGATTGATGGTCAAATGTCGTTTCATTTAAGACCGTTTCTCCAATGAACTAAGAAATTGATTAATAGTGCAAATAAAATTCTTCTATGATAGAAGTAAACGAGTAGGCAGTAGTCCTAAACCATTGCATCTGCACTTTCCATCGACTGAAACTTCAAAAATAAATATTAGATGTAAGTTCCCTCGTTAGTTACAGGACTACAAGCGTAAGATCACTCTAGTAACGTCAATCTAGTTAGTATAGTTTAGTAGCAAGGCAGTTAGTATACAAGAGATACCTTAAAAAAATAAACAACACAGAATGACTCAAAGTTATACGAAGTCAAAAAAGGCAAAGCTACAAATGCAGAGTATGCTTTGTATTATCTCCCTTATCAATGTCGTATGTTAGATGGGTCTCAGCGACCAACACGCTCTTCAGATTCCCTGATAACGCGCAGTGGTTGTTGATTATTTTGGTGTTATTTTATCGTCACTTCTAAAATGCAGATAACCGCTACTTTACTGCAGATGAAAAGGAATTTAATTAGTATTTATAACCTCAATATATACTTCGTGTACCCCAATTTCATTAGCACCAAGAAAGTGCTTAACACCTTTTCTTTTTTCCATTGTTTTTTGAGGACAATAAAATGTATGAACCTCAACTAAAGATCCTTTCGTGTAATATGTGAGAGGATTCTACTGATAATACAATGTAAGTAAATTTAGTGGATAAACGTAGAGACATATCGCAAGAGTTAAATTAATTATTGCCACCCTCAACTCTTTTTTCATAACAACTCCATAATATGTATAGGTAATGTAACAGGAAAAATCAATAACAGTTTGAATACATTTTGTGGGATAATTACCGAAAAGTAAATAATTATATATGTAAGTGAACACATCGACCGTAACGACGTTAGTTCGTAATCTCGAGCTCTCACAATAAACCACTGTATTTACGGACATTGTCGGCCGAGATGCCTTCGATACACCTCCATTGTCGACTCCGAGCATTATCGTATCTGACCTAATCGGATATCTTGCCCTGCAAACTTACAACAATATCCGGGTAAACAACTTTCGACTCTATGCCAAATATAATAAAGCCACTTCAATTGCACCTGGAAAATGGTTGTGGTGATGTGACAGAAGGATTTGTTTGAAACGTTAGAAATAAACGAGGCACTGATTGTGTTATGTAAGTTGACGGTTTTAAATTTAGTTTTCTGTCTGTCATTGTGTAGATGTCAGAACTGTGTTGTGTGGCTTGTTGCTGTGCTGAAACCAATGTATTTATAACATCAACAAACACATCCTGAATTTAAGACGAACATATTATTTGAAATACTTCTCTCAAGTATCATTTTGGGGGGACGTACTGTGGCAACCGGGCATTCGAAAATATGCAGACTGAATAAGAAGGTGCATTAATTTTATATTCAAAAATTTACTGTCTCGTTGGTCGAGTGGTTGCAAGTGCGACTCAAGCCGTTTAGGAGGTTCTGGGTTCAAATCCCGGGTCGGGTACTATTGGATTTTTCTAATTTAGAATTTCTAGCAGTGACTCCGTAGTCTGGAATTGTGCCCGATGAACAGCAATAGGCTCACCACGTATTATATGGAACTTAAACGTAGTTGGTGGATCGTGGGAGTGTATTACACTCCCCTGTCTACCCCTTAGGGGATTACAGGCGTGATGTTACGTTTTTTTTCTGGGCTTTTTGATAATGTGCCTAGTCGATTACTTTTTTTAAAGACACGATTGGGCAGGGAGGCAAACTACATTAAATCCTTAATAGGAATAAAGCCATAACTGAGATCCCTCGTAATAATGTGGTAACGGATCATTTGATTCGCCTTATGTGTTTTATTTGCGACTAGATATTCAATTTCATACTTTTCTCTCATCCTATACTACGAAGTGACCATTTAGATATTAATAACATACATATTTGTTACAACCAACGCTTTATTAATTATATATTTTTATTACCCTATACCCACAGTGTTTAATTTCTCTCTCTCACACAAAGCTATCACTTAGTCTTTTTTATCTGTCACAAAACACGAACAACAATGTATCCATATATATAACCCCACATCAGTCCACACACGTCCCGAGTCCCGGCGTCGCTCCAAATACGGGGTTAGACGGATAATATCATCCCGGGCTTTGTGCGACACGTACGCGCATCCTTCCTTTTGTCGTTGCCAGGGAACGCAGTGCCTCTTCGTTATTGTAATTATTTATTTATATATTACGATCCAACACATATTCCAATATGGTTAAAAACTTAAACGTAAGATCAGGCCTGTAATCCCCTAGAGTGTAGGCAGAGGAGTGTAGAACACTCCGACGTTTCACCAGTTATGTTTACGTCCCACAATGGAATAGGAGGTGAGCCTATTGCCATATACTGGGCAGAGATCCAGACTTATATGCAATATACATACATATATTACATACAATATGGCTTTAATGCTAATATATATAATAATATAATAGTATTATTAGGTGCCGAGGAAGACCAAGGCTCACCTATCCCGACCAAATAGGTCGTGTTCTGACTGATTGGGGAGATAGAAGTCTCCGAAACCAGCGTGCATGTATGCAGAGATTGATGAATTTGAAAGAAGCACGGCAGGTATATAAGGATAGAGTTCTTCGGTAATTTGATAATAAATTTTTATAAGCGATAATCACAGGCTCATGCTAGAAATCGCGACGTCAATGGAAACTGTGATCGTGACAATGTTATTAATAACATGACATGCGAACGCAGTACACGATGCAGGGAATCCATGTCATTAGAGAAAATATTCTTATTCAATTAAACAAACATTCAAGCTCACACACGCACTCCCATTCACTCACACAGTCACATTCACACTTATACACACACGCACACTCGCGCGCACACACACATACATACATAGGACTTAAAGAAACATAGGTAATTGGATACGTTTTGATGAATAGCGGAGTTCATTAAAGGTACCTAAACGAAATTAAATTTTGATATTATGTGCGTTGTTTTACGAAGGACAAACCGGACGAAGTTAATTTAATACGTTTGACTGTACCTAATAAATTTATTGTCATAAGGAGTCCCAGCTATCTGGTAGGTAAAAGACAGTCCAACGAAAATATGTAGATTTCCTTCATCTAATACAAGAATGGTTTTATGGAACTGTATTAGTTGAAAAATTAAATATTAATAGTATTGTAGGTGAACAATAGTAAAAATGTAGATAATTTATATCGTGATTATTACATTAAAGATATAAGTATATTTTATAGGTGTGTCTCCAATAATTGACATGATATTTTCATGCTTATAATTGTATGTGAATTACGATTTGTATGTAATTGTGTGGTTTATTTATAATGGAATAGAAATAAAGAATAAATAGCATTTAAATGCTAGGAGCGTAAGGGAGGTTTGACTCCTTCTGTAGCTTATGAAACACGCTAATCAAAATGACACGCAAAAAATAGAATAGTACGAAAAAGTGTCCCAATTGATAAGGTAATTTGGATAACAATCCGACAAACATTGAGATAGGATCGTCGAATTCACACTCGTCGAGCTTTTTAGACCCGACGACACGACTCTCTATACGATATTTTAGTTTTCTTCGTACAGTTATTTTTTTATTATTATAAATTTGTATTTCTACCGAGAATAAAAAATATAAATATAATTAAATAATTGCAGAATAAATGATTAATATCTACATTTTCACGTCTCTTGCAAGTGTAATTCGTAAGCGTGGTTTTAAGTTACATTTGCAATTAAAGCTGTAATAAATTTTACGGTGATTACTATTATAAATATTTAATTAATGTAACACAACACAAATGTATAATTTACAATAATTTCGCCTGCAGAATAAATATGTATGTAAACAAGTAATATCAAATGTGCAGTAGTAATTTCACCGTCTATCTCACAGGCTATCTTGGATTAACGAATACAAACCGTCATACACGTACAACAATCCTAACGATCGTAGCGCCGCCACCGCGCCGCGTCGTCGCGTAGGAAAGGTTCCGCTAACGAGCGGTATCAGCGATCTATTCAAATAGCGCGTATAAATATTAATATCGGGCATTGAGCTGCATTACGTATTCACGAATTTGTTTAATGGAAACACTCGATTGTTGTCTTGTTTTTATTGTTGGAATGTTTCGCTGCGATTCGCCTCGCCTCGGAGCACAGGGTGTACACATTTTGAAGGATTTTTTGCACAGTAACTTATATTGCTATGAAGAGCCAATATTACATAGCTGTTAGCTGTTGTTTAGAAGCGTAAAATTATAAGTTTTCATTAAATATAATTTAACTTGCCGTAAAGTTTCTTACGACAGTGACCTTCTTTGACTCTCTGTCTTGGAAACTTTTGATTATTTACAAATCGAACTCCATTTATTGCTTAATAAGTGCCATCTAACATTAAAATTGAACAATATGACTATATTTTGATTTCTTTTCTGAGAAGCTTCTGAGAAGGTTTTCTTTCTTTTCTTCTCTGAGAAGCTTAGTATATACGGGCCATTGTATCGGCGTGTATGAGGATCGCGACGGATATAATATGTAATATACAAATACGGTGTGACGGAGCGCTCAAAATAGAGACGTTATAGGTGCGAACGGTTGCGCAATACGATTGGAATAGGTAGATAAAGGCATTGTTCTACAAGTATTCCAGATAGCTGCGAGTGTTGACGTCAGACGCGCGGGACGTGCGTGGGCGCAGCCAGCCCCGCTCACCTTGAATGTTACATTTAATACCGCGATCGATAAATGGAAAAAGTCGCGAGCGCATTCGCACGATACATTCCGCGCGGTCGCGCCACAGCCACGCCGCGACAGGACCCCGTCAAACCGTACGAGACAGCGACGAAACAGAGCAGCCTGTATTACTACGCCTTACGAGTATTTGTTTTAGTAATGAACATTCTGACTTTTAAATAATAAAATTTATTCATAAGCCGGCACTTACCATATTTGAGTGTGCAAGCAGCCGTCCATATGTATGAGCGGTTAAGATATTCTTATTTATGGGTCTATGTCAAGGTCGCTTGCGGCGGTTAAGTGAGGCATCATCACTTTGCATAATATCAAATTATTTATTCGCTCCGCGCTGAAACTGTCTGCTGGTGTTCAATTTGTAATTCAAATAAATTCTTACCATCATTCTCGCGTCATAATTGTAACGTTCGTGATTTTTTACTTATTTGAATGGCAACGGTGCGCTGTGTGGCGGCATGGCACGAGCCACAAGTTCCGAGCCACGGGCCACATTCCCGCGGCTATGGTTATGACGTTGGAGATTAAAGTAGTAACGAGAACCATCCGAAGGTCAAAACTTTGAACCACCTGTTATGTTTGTATGTTTAATTACTTTAGTTTATCGATTCACTTCGCGCCAAAGCTATTGATTTGCATAGCCCCGTGTTACCAATTACAACTTTATAAGTGCTAATATGATAATAAATGGTTTTGCTAATGAGACTTGTAGGGCGATGTGTTAGGAATGGGGTAAAATGTTACTTATTTAAATTTAATTTATTGTCTTTCACTTTGAAACCAATTGTTATATCTAATTTTCTCTTCAAAAGTTCCTTTGTTTCGTTATTACACATTTACATCAATAGAACACTTCATTTTACACGAAATTGAAGTTGGTGGGTGCCTGTCATGTGTTTTATATTGACAGTTTGCTGTAATTATGTAAATAGCATACCCAGCCCGTACGTACGAACCTCTGCCGGCCAGGTTATGTATCACAACTCAAATAAACCTAATGCCAGTTTGACATATTCATTACGCTGAATTAGTTTACTGCGTGCTCTAGCACGTTACTTTACACCCGGACGTGTGCGTACATATGTACTTTTAGCCAGTCCAAGCAAATATCGACTTTACGTTATTGTAATAAAGTGTTATTCTCCTTGTAGGATGGTACGTATAAGACGTTTTATATCGGCATGTCGTACACAATTTGTGTGGAGGCATGGCACTCGGACATACTCATTAATACTGATAAGTGAGCTGATTTAAGTCAATTGATTTAAATCAATACTCATATCCGCGCAATTCATACGTAATTGAGTAAAACAACGATATAACTCGTGAGTTACGTGTAGGCTCACTGTTGTAATGTTGTTGGAGTGAGAAAAAAAATATCATTGTTCCGTTCTGTGAAAATTAAAAAAGTTTTAATGTCCTGACACGTTGTAAATTAATGTTCTTGTGCTTGTAGAGGTTACGTGGAAAAAAAATAAATGAATATGACATTTATGGAAAATAATTGACTTCAAATTTATTGTTAATTGATAATGAAACTGTTGGATATAATTATATAATAATCTAATAACAAAATTAATCAAATGTTAATATGTTGGTTGATATCACTTATCAAACAATCATTTATTAACATCGGCCAGTTTATTTCTTCTATTCTTCTCTTTTAATCTATCTCGGAGTATAATATAATATATATTGTTTTGCTCAACGCAAGTCTTCAATTTTCAAGTATTTATATAGATTGTTAACAATAGAATAAGTTTTATTTAAATCCCAAAAAAAATATGAAAGCTAATTAGGTACTTGTAATTACTAAATAAATTTATAGTAACTAAATAATAAAATTTCCTTTAACTACCTAAATAGTTTTACTGCCTCGTTGGTCGAGTGGTTGCAAGCGCGTGTGCCGATCTCCTGTCCTGGGTTCATATCCTGGATCGAATACTATTAGATTTTTCTAACTTCTACTAGTGACTCGGAGTTTGGTTCTGTGCCCGGTATATGGCGATAGACTCACCATCTATTCCAAAATATGTGATTTTTGTGAAACCTTCGAATAAGGAACCATCGTCCGTATTATACCGGCGTCAATCTGACAAGTCACTGAAGCAGCTCCGAGCAACGAGTATATCGACAACTTTGTAAACGTTACTCGTTTCAATAATTGAATATTTATTTTACACGTTGCATTTAAACGACGGAGTACCTGTTAAAGTTACCACTGTAATTACATAGATATATTACTTGTTCTTGTATGCTTTCCAGAACATTTGATTTCAATTATTAAATGGTATGTCAATCAAACTACAATGTGTATAAAAGGTTTACATTTTTACGAAGAAAAACCTGTTGTTTAATTCTTAAAGTTTATTATATTTTATCAATCCATTTTCTTTTCGTTTTTAACGTATATCAGTTTCTATAAAATCATATGAACTCATCGATAATTAACTCATTAATTCTTATCAGATCACAGTTTATTTTACACTTTTTGTTGTTTAAAATGTAAAATATTACCTAACCAATTTATTTAGCGTTCCATGATTGAGCCCCATAACAAGTACACGGTGTAATTACACGCGGGAAACGTGTGGGAGAACAGGCAGAATGGAACTCGTGGCCCCATTATCGGCTGCCAGTGCGACGTAAACACGCAAAAACAGCCTTCACTACTGAACATAATATTTAATTCAAGTATTTCTATTGATACGCAAATATACAAATATAAATAACACACCTAAATAATTTAAAAACATATTTAAATAGAAAACGGTATATCATTAAAAATTCAATTTCTTTTGAAACTTTCTGACAGTTAATAAAAAGTGATGAAGCTGTCATTAGTTCCGGATTTCTTAAGATTTTGTTTGAGCAATTCGACTTAATCATACTTATTGATATGTATTTATGTATAACCTAGCAGCTGAGTAATATTACTAGAATGTCTACAATCCCATAAAATTTGAGAGCTAATAGTAACTGGATATAAAAAGATACTTTCAAATAATCATTTCATAGAACATTTGGTAGTAATTTGAAGAACTGTACGCTATTATTTTAGACAAGCAATCTCTCAAACAATGCAAAAACCGTCATAGATTCTAGTCTTCGGAGATGTGATGGTAGGCTATAAGAAGAATAATTAAGAACTTCAAACAATGTTGAATATCGGTTTGTATGGACTAATTAACGTGAATATTGTGTATGATTCTTTATCAATAACAATTAAACATTGAATCGCACCATATGGCACTACAAATATGACACGAATATGACAAAAAGATTTAGAAGAAGAAGTGAGAGTGGAAAAGGAAGGGAGAAAGAGTGCATCTTGTGTCAAATAAATACATTGCACTGACATAGTATCAACTATACTGCACTTTGACAACTGTATCTGCAACTATCTGGCTAAGGTAATATAAAAAAAATATAAACTAAATTTACTCGTAACACACTAGTCCAATATAAAATAATAAACTTATTTTGAAATAATTGACACGTGAAGCGTATTTTGAAGCGATTAGAACCACGGTACATTTTGCAATTTGGAAGTTCCTGTCAAAATCGTTTAATGAAAACAAATATGTAGGTATCGTTAACAAAACTCTACAATTTTTCTAATCGGCACAAACGTATAGGTGCAACGTAGTAGTCAATTATAAAATAAAAAGTTGCAGCTCAAAGTGATTTTTTGTGTCGTCTCAGAGGCTGTTTATCTGCAGCAATAGTCGCGGCTGGACGTTTTAGGTTTATCAACGTATCGACGCATAAAGATGTGTTTTCATTCGAGTCCCGTGGTTGTGTAATTACGGCCGCGTATCGCCGCCGTGTTCTTTCATAACGTCGACGTGTTTACGTGGTGCACACAGACGAACGGGAACTTGGGTTTTAAAAAAATAATTATAAGTATGAGTATGAACATACAGAAAACATGCTCTTACGAAGAGAGCTATAAACGTAGAAGAAGCGTGGCAAGTCTGTAAGGAGAGACATATTTGGCAGTCAATTCTCCCTGCCTACACATAAGGGACCTGATATGATATATATACCTAGACATGTATACGTACATATGACGTTATGTTGCAGTTCTTAAGGTAGTTTAGATTCTGCATAATTCTTTTGTAAGGAGTGTGAATCCTGTCTATCCGCACTTGGTTGGCGTGGCAGATTAAGTTCTTAACCCTTATTATTTTATCAGATAACCCGTGTTCACCGTAGGACGATGATGATGTATGTACACACATACGATAATAATGTACTATACATACCATCTCATCTTTTAAAAATATTTATTGTATACAGCTTTGACCTTTAGTGGTAGTAGTGCGAATAAGATTACAATGTTAGTATCGAAGCAAGCTATAATTACGCTGTCAAAGACGCATACTTGGACTTACATTGAAGTCAATAAGGTAGTATTAATTGAAGAAAAATATGTCTAACAAATGATATAATTATTATCAGCATGATTGTCGGTACTTAACCTATGTAATCATTGAATAATATATCACACAATCATTTACGTTACAAGCGAATCATTAAAGTATGAGCAAAGACTAAGCGGTCGACACGCGGCGTTCGAACCGCCCGTGTGCGCTTCCACATCAGATACCGTTGTATCTAGTGCGTAGGATCATCAAGTCGATAGCGTACTATATTTATTGGCCGCGTTCAGTATAACGACACACTTGTAGATACAAAAATTGTGAAATTCTCCGCTTGAGCTTCAACGGTATAATGCGCCGCGACTGGTTTAGCTAACGTATCAACTTTTTATCTTGTCGCCGATTTTTCGTTTTTTTTTCTTAACGCGTTGAGCTAAACGGTGGTTCACCCGCCGGTTTACTCAGACTACTAGAACCTCCGATCTAACTTTTATTTGCAATACGTGTATTTGTATTTATTAAACAATATATGTATGTGTATAGTTTAACTATGAATAATAATCTGAGAATGTTTCAAGGTATTAAACAAAACTAATATAATTTTGGCCTATGTCCAGCAGTGGACTAAGATAGGCTGATGATGATGATGATGATGAATATAATTTTTATATTTTAATGTCAAGCTTACAGCTGAAGACACCCAAGTTTTTACTTCATCAAATTGTAACATTAACCGAGTACTAGCTACATATATAGTTAGCAACTTATGTTTTATTCATATATACAAATCGCAATATGAAACTGGATTTTAATCACATCTCATGATAAATGTAAGGTTAAATAAAAATTCAACGATACTGATTGACTCACACGTTTAATTAAGATCTATCAATTAAGCTATAACAGATCCAATGTTTCTTTAATCAATATCTGTTTAGAGAATAAATTAAAACACAAAGTCGTTAATAAAGTGCACAACAAAGTAAGAATGAGGCAATTATCAATTAAAGATTTCTAATCGCGATCTTATCAGCGCTGACTGAAACGTAAGGGTAGGAGAGGGGAGCAGCCGAGCAGGGGGAGACGCCACGGAAATATTAATCAAGTATCTGAATACCAATAAAACCATTTCTGTAAGTAAAGTCCATCCTTTATCACTACGTTACAAGTATGTGCCTTGTACTAGCACGGAAGTACCATTATCGCTCCTAAATTTCGAAAGAAATTAATACAGCACAAGGGTAAAATAGGGATAAATCTGAGTTAGCAAAATCTTTGGCTTCAAGAATGGATTTCTTTCCACCAATACTTTTACTTGTACCTATAATTCTATTCGAAGCCAGTTGCAGATGTCCATGGGCGGCAACCGTCTCCTGTGACTGCCTTCTTCTTCTTTTAAAAATGTTAAAAGAAGTCAAAATATTAAAAATATAAAAGATACAGTATATTTATCAACTGTTTGGTTCTCATAGTAACTAACGTTTTACCTAGGTTGGAATTATATAACTACGTGTGATTCTCCCAAATTGTTATTTAAACCGACGAATATTTTAGAACATTAATTCCTTCTAAAATAGTACTATTCAAGTCGACGCCCTCGTCTCACAAATTCTAAAAACTAAATAGTACTTCCGCGATCAGATATTTATACAAAGATTCCGAAGTCGAAATCATTTTGCTCACTGCACACTAGCCAAGCGTACTCATTATAATTAAATCAAAAGTAAGTTGTTCAAGTAATTATGTACTGTTAATATGGAACATTCAATTAAAATGACTGCATGCTTCTTCATTAAAACGGCTTTTAATTGTTTATTTCTATATCCTGTAGCGATGTGATCACACTTGAGCAGTAGTTTAAGCGCAAAAATAATTACGTTCATTTTACTTGGACGAAGAACAAAACTCGCGCCCAGCTTTAATGGATTCTAATATGAAATTTCCGTAATTTTCCTATATTTAACTAAAGACAATTAAATTACTATGTGGAATATATTTTAGGCAACAAAGGAAACAAAATTTTATATAATGTGTGATTTATAAACTCAACACACATGTGTACTATACTTTACAAAAAATCCTCCGGTGGATTCAGATTTTCTCTTGACAATTGGGATCAATTAAAAATCTTGGTGGGTATAATTAATTGAGATCTCTTGATAAGAACAATGGTCACTTCTCTACGTTAAATGTTCTCCGGAACATAAAACCGCATCTGATAAAACACAAGTGGCCATCGTTAACATTTGGTGCAATACTTTTACAGTTGTTCTCGTGCGTTATGTGTTAATAACACAGCTTCATTGAGAAAGTACTAATAATAGTACTTTGGGAACATTCATACATATTCCCCAACATTTATGATATCTCTATACATACTTAACAAACAATTTTATAATCAAACGCATACAAAGAGCCATGGCCATCTCGCGAATTCTTAACCTGGATGGAAATCGAACACACGACCCCTCACCAATCAGTCGCGGTTGCTAACCACTGGATCAACAGACCAGTCAGTTATACAAACAAACATACATGTATATATACATTTTAGTGTACTGTTATAGTTTATACAGAACTGAGGAACGATCGCTCATAGTGTACGACGTACAGCGAGCAGTGGAAGGTGTTTTTGTCCAGCTCTACCATGAACCAATCGATATTCATTATCGTGCACCATGAAACCATCTAAACATAATCATTAAATGGATTATGCGAGCGCTTTGTTTTAAATTAATGTAATTTTCCACTTACCTACGGGAGTGAATTAAAAGTAGTTGAGAAAGATACTGATTTTACAACAATGGAATATTCCTATGTTTTTGAAAATGATTTCGGTACTATCTTCCAAATGCGGAATTCTCTGGTTCTATTCCCGGCCGCGTTACTGACTTTACGGTATTGTTCCCTTTTATACAGTTAATATATCACTACCTGTAAAGTTCCGAAAAGATCAAACCGACATGAGTGAAATTTCTTAATTATATTTGGACGTATAACATTTCGTAATCGGGATCTGAACCGCGTGGAAAATTAAAGCGATAACAGTCTTATTTATGAAAATAATTCCTTGTTTTTGGTTTAATTGTTATTATTTCATAAACATGTGCACTCATATGTAGGCGAAAGCTCAAAAGTCGTCGTTTTCTATATAACTTATTGGTTCAGTGGTAAATAAGCATTACTGCTCAGTCAGTTGAATAATTGTGTGATTAGCACGAGTATTCTTTCTGTATGATATCAATATATCTGTAGGTTTATATATTTTAAAATAGATAATGTACATGTAGTTTTCTCCTTTATATACCTTTACCAGATCGCAAGCCCTGCACAGTTTGAAGCAAACAATTTTGTGTGAATTATTCCATAATATTATTACTATTATTAAATATAAAGGAATATGACATGACCAGCAAGTTTCTAAAGCAGATCATTTAAGACAAATTATTTCCAATGTTACTTGTGTCCCTGCCACAGAGCATGCTCACTTGATTTTTCATAATAAAACCATACCAGTAGGTACAACATTGGTTGCTTAAGCAGAAATTGAAATATGAAATCTGTTCAAATACAAAACATCTTTGCAATTATGTCCGTTGTATCTGCGCCTGAAACGGCAACATATTAATTGGCAAGGTTCTTATAACTTGACCTTATAATGTAGCTCATTATCTCCACTCTGACCTCTATCATATATGTACATATTAACTCTGCGTTTTGTTCATAATTACCGGAAGTGATATCTACTAATTATATTATTTCGTTTCCCTCGCGTTCAGTGAAACAAGATATATAATATGTATTTTGTACAGCCAAGCATTACATTTTCTTAATAAAGTTGTTATATTATGCTGATTAGGAATCTTGATAGACACTGTACTATTCATAAGATCGTATAATTTTTTAAATGCTTTTACAATATTTCCTTTAATAAGCCATCGGTATAACAAACCTGCAGCAGATAACGGAGTGTTTCCATAAGCGTTCAGCTTTAGCAATTTCGCACGGAACTCTAAAAATGGTGCAAATATAAAAAAATCTCCGTGCTTGGAATGTCATACCGATAATTCCTGTCGATAAATTCATAAAAAGCACAGGGTTCGCTGCAACCGGCCACCGGTCGTGGCCGTATAGGGCCGAGGGTGGCGCAGTGGTATCGGTTATATCGGTAATATCAGTTATTTATGGTCACAGTTTTCGCAACAGTTTCCCAGCGGCGCGCGCAGCGGTCCGGAACGCGCAAAAACCTCCACTGCATCACGGTCAAATGAAGATGTGTAATTAGTTAGTTTTTGTAGTCAATCGGTGGTTTTTTGCCGCCATATACGGTTGGCGTCGAGCCAACGCCCGGTCACGTTGGTTGGACTACAAAATAATAACTCGACGTGAACTTAGCGCCGGGAATGGACAGAACGACCCCGAAGCCATTTTTTTCCTCTCATTATCTTGTCTAGTACAAGGTATACATAGTAATCCTCGGGTGTACATTTTCTGTTTAAAACGTCGCAGATATTTATCGACGCGTTGGTGCTTAACACGAATAAAACTGCGATATAAAAAATAGTTGCAATATTCAATATGCTTATAAAGTATTTGTAATTTTAAGGTAAATAACGTAACTGCAAAGATACTACTGGGTTACCTATAACAATTGCACACGATGAACCAGAAGTACATACTGAATTGCTAAAGTTAAACTTTCTTGCTTACTTCGAATTTACCTTGTCATCGCATGTTCAATTCGTCGCAGTTATTAAAATACCCCTCGCAAAATATTTAATTCAAATGATATCATTGTTTACATAATTAATAAATTATAAATGTCATAATATGTAATTATCATTCATCTAATAGGGGCACCCCTCCGGCTACTGAATCAAAGTAAAGGGATTCCAGCGAAAAACCAAAATCTAAAGTCTATACAACTTAGTCATATTTAAGTTTTTCTAGTAGGACTCAGCAAATGTATAAAACATGAATTTGATGATTAAGAATAAAAATGTAATTTAATTAGCGATGACGAAAAAAATTTATGTAGGTAGGTACCACTAAATTCATTTTGCGTACACGCAATCAGCAATCTATAGAGGGTAATTAGATACATGAGGTGAAATAAAAAAAGGACCTTCTTAATTGCAGCATCGATTAAAGTTCTATCTTGCCAGCTATGTAGTTACAAGTTGCTTGACAAGCGTGAAATATCAGGGTACCCGTGATCGCGGTACTCCAATCACTATACTCGGCCACGCGGAACCTGCCATTTTAGAAGTAGTATTTTTCTCTAACTGCTCCACTACGCTTTCGCCCATATAAATATTAACATCGGCGTAGCGAATAATCCACTTTTATTTACTACCTTGTTGTACTACTAACGTCGATGCGCCGATCTGTAATAATATTAAGCGTAGACCGCTCTAAGATATTATTGTTACAATTGTAAGCACATTGAATGATGGCTCTCCATATTGAGGAAGGCCTATGTCCAGCTGTGGACTGCGGCTGATGATAGTGACGGTGAAAGACGATTCATCAGAAACTGAAGACGGTACATTTATAATGTCATTTTTTAAATTATAAATAGGCAGACAATTGTTAACTATGAATGAGTTGTCATCAGATCGATTTGTTTTGTTAATAAATGTTGAGTGTTGTTAGTTCTGTGTATATTCATCATCAGCCTATCTCAGTCCACTGTTCACATAGCCCTCCCCCAAAAAAGGGGGTTTATGCCCGTAATCTCCACGCTGGGCATGCTATGTATATTAAGAATATCAAAATAAACTGTTTCACTGGCTTGTTCATCCAATGGTCAAAGATCCGAACCGCTAAGCCACAGATCGTGGGTTCGATTTCTATCTGGGGCAAATATTTATGTGATAACCGCGTGTGTTTGTTTACCTGTTTTGAAATTTTAAGTGTATTTTATCTGCTGGTTTGGTTTTATAATTTGATTACCAAAAGCACATAGTCTGCATAGCTTGGCATTTTATGGTCAAGTGTTAGTCTTCCCAAGTAATTATAGGACATCATATCAATAGTCCAAATTTGACCATGAATGGTGTTATATGTAGTCTAAAATACGTAGCTTTCGTTTGTTAATAGTAAATATTTCATAACGTCATTTCATTATATGATTGTAT
>DWDT01000974.1:0-17629 GCA_018245595.1 Microceris scylla | reverse complement strand
ATGATGTACGAATATCCGCAGAGTTCACACTTCATATAAATTTTTAATTACTGCATAAAAAAATAATTTCAAAAATTCAGCGACATCTTTTTTGAACAAGCTACTTAAATAGGTGCTCATTTAAATTGACTATACTTTGCCCTTCTCACAAACACATAAAACATTGGCAGTCATGCAAGATATGAGCAAAGTTAACTAAGAATGCGCATTTTACATATATTATGCAAAATCTTGAACACGTTGCAATACATAGAAATTACTTGTTCTAGCGGATAGAAAATATATAGGATATTATATCTTTACATAAACATGCGAAGACGTGATCAAAGAGACTGATTTTGCTACTGTAGTGAGAATTTAGTATTCAACGCCGGGTCTACACTATTTGATTACGTATAGCAATTTTATATGAAACTATCTTATTCTTGGCGCTTTTAATGTCCAAATGAGATCCCAGTTAAAAGTACACGTCTATCTATATTAAAACATACATATGTATATATGTATGCACGTGTAAAACTTTATTGCGGTTATTATTACTTAACTTTAAATAAAAACCAAGTAGAGTTCCAACTACATATTTCGGACAGATAGTCAGCCGAAACGGTTGTACAAATAATTGTTCACCATTCACCATAAACGGGGACACTATGTGCTCGCTTGCAACATCATAATAATGCAATATAAAAACAACTGAAACAAAATAAGAACGGGAACTGCGGAGGCTGCGACGAGGAAAGTGGAACGCCGAGCTTGTTCCATTCATTCCATTTAATGGCTGCAGCGTATACCGAGAACGCAGTTTGAAACAACCATAATATTAAACTACTGAATATGATGTACTGTGGCGCCAGCGCTTGCCAATGACATAAGTGTCACATAAAACTGAGCACTGTCTTTCACTTGACGTACGACCACCACCAGTTCCTTCATCACCTCTGTATCTAAGTAACAATTAATCAAATCGAATGTAATATTTTCAGATAATTCAAAATATCTCAATAACGGAGCTTGGTGAAATATCCAATTTCCAGTATTTAATTAGGTGTATTATTTCTTTTATTTCCTAGAGTCGTAAGCATACTCATTTAAATGCTAATTGGATTGCAACCGTACGTAAAACTGTAGCAGTTTTAATTATGTGATTTTATACAATATTTTCTTTATATTTTGAAGCTAATATAAAGCATAAAATGCTCTTTTTAAATATAAAATGCAAACTGTAACTATGGTGCGGAACGTGGGGCGATGAGTTACGACTTAGTTGCAACGATCGCCAGTATTCAATTTTAAAGTTTTAACAAGCGTTTAAATTTGTTAACACTGTCACAGTAGAAAGTTCCTGTTACGTATAAGCCGCGATGTTCCATTAAAATATTCATATATTTTCTGATATTATTTTGTCTTCTACTCTTGATTTCCATGTGTTTACTGGTAAAATTATCTGGTTACCGTACCTAAATTATGTTTCATTTTTAATCAGTACTGTAGAGCTTTTGTTTGAAACTGCTTATTTACATTACGTAGAATTCATTTATATATTTTTAATTATAATACTCGAACGAATATTAAAACAGACGTCTATTTTAATTCGTCCCCTGTAGTCAGTCAGTTTGCAAGCGATCTGCAAATACCTAATACTCGTACTGTTGTAATTGGACGACTGCATGGAATCCCGACAGGACGTGACTTCATATTCAGTTTCTAATCTAATCTGAGTTTAACTAAGCTTTCGATTAAGTAAACTACCCTCAATCCCAGATCCAGTAGCTAGATTTGGCTCGGGGGAAGCAAATTTAAACACAACAATACAAACTTATTTCTCCGTTTAAACTTGTATTACTTCGTGGGACAATATTTTAGTTATAGTTTCAGGCAATTGGCGACGATAACAAGTTAAACAGTTATAAAAATAGAAACACAGAAAGTTTCAAGGAGAACTTTTTAATTGGAAAGCCACTTTTCAGTTCGAATGATGTCAGTACTATGGACCTACATTTCCTTGTCTATTACTCTCTATTAAGGTGTACAGGTAGTATTAATGATGTAGAGGAAACTAAAATTACTAAATGTGTATGGCCAACATAACTCTTTATTCACAGTTTATGTTATGCTGAAATTTTAATTGACGTCAGCCGCAAACGTTTTGGTACCATTTCAGCGTGAGTTTTTACCAGAAACAGTACAGCATTCTGTTTCTGACCGTAGGTGCTTCAAGGTAGAACTGCAGCGACAGACATCGGACAATAGGTTGTTGCGCCTGCAAAAGCCGTAGCATATATTATAAACGTCTAAAGATCACAGAAGAACGGTCTACATTCCAAATTTAAATAAAAACAGCCTGATAAAAATCCAGCGAATGAGAAAATCAAATGAAATCAATGTATGTATGTATATTAAATTTAATCTCGTAAACTCTTTGACCAACACAAACGATTGAGCATAAACGAATTAAACAAAGATAAAGAAGCTGTAGGACCACTCATTACGTCATGGGACAGTATCCAAATTGGATTAAAGCTCCACCATAAAGGTTAGATGAGAGCGATTCGAGCGTGAACAAACGTCGCGACGGAATTTGATGGCTAACGATCGCTAACCGAATCAAAATAGTTATTTTCGTTTTCATTCCACAGAGAATGCGTACAAAACGCATTGTCTCGTCTGCTGGTTAGACGGTACGGTGTTTAAATGTATTAAAAAGACGGCGGGGTGCATTATTTCAATCCATTGTTGGCTCTCAAAGCTGCTTCGGCCCACGCCAGCGTGAACAATGAACTCGAAAAGACTACCTTAATTACTCCGCGCGGTACATAAACACGGGACATTTCACGGCACGAAACGAAACGACCATAATTATTATTACACACGAAGGAAGTACATCATTAAACACGTATTAAAAAATCCCTTTACATACCAACCGAGATCCCATTTACGTGTGCCCACGCGTTTGTTTTAAGCTCGGGAGACAACAGGACAGGGTAATGAGGTGTGATTATTTATGACCAATCGCAACGTTTAATGCGTTGGTGTTAGATTAGATTACAAATTAAATTAATATGTTTTACGATTAGAAATATGTTGATAACTGTTACATAAGTGTCAAGGATTTTGGTGATATAAATGTCACTTGTAATGACGATGAATTTCGAGGTCTCTGCAGTGTCCTCTGAGGTATACGAAATCTGCCGACCGGCACTTAAGTAGTGCGGCAGATTGTGGCTTTAACCTTACTCGTTCTGAAATGAACATCGTATCTAAAACAGTCGAGTGAGGAAAGGGTCCATGTTAACGATAATGTTTAACAACATACATATAAAAACGGTCCGTAAATCTTTGTACCTAAAACAAGAATGAATTTTGATAAATAATTGACAAGAATTACAAAGAAGAAAAAAGTTTGATAAATGATTTAGAAATCACACGAAAGTAACTAGTTTACAAAAGTTTTTAAATGTTTGTTACACTTTTTATACAGCTTTCGGGTCGTTTGTCGATTAAAAAAGGCTAACAATTTTCAATTCAACTACTTTCGTTTATTAAACAGTCAACACAGACAAGACACGAAATCAAAAGACGCCAGTCTTACATGCTTATTTTCTAAATTACTTATATATAATACAATAATATTAGACGATATTCTAAGCACATATAGGTATGTATATAAATGATAAATAAAGCTTCGTACTTAGTCTTAATAGGACTGTGATCGAGGTATATACTAATTATATATGTACATTGTACATATGTGACTTACATACATGTTCGCTTGCTGCGTATTTAAAGTACAAACATGTACAATACAGATAAAAAAATATGCAACGCCACAAAACGAAAAGTCAAGCAAGATATCAAGTGTTTGTAGTTGAGTAGAAAATGTCGCAATTGGAGGACAATGATATTCTAACTTTAATATTATTCATATATATCTACATTTTAGTAAATGAATGCATGTAGTATTTCATAAATGTTATTCGTCAGGAGATATCAAAGGTGGCAAATGGTAGGAGGTACCATTGCCACCTCGTAGCGCTGACGCGTCTACCAATTGCGAACGATTGTCTGGATATAGTTAAGCGAAGCTAGACGCTGTCTACACCAGGATAGGTGATCGCTGGTAGCCAACATCCACGGTTTTTATCTCTCGGACACTCTTAAGAAGGTTTAAACATTTCGCATATGTGTTGGCTACTAACCCTTTAACACGGCCAAATTGAAATTATGCAACTCGGTGGAGTATAATATAGGTTCCTCGCAGTTTCCAAAGAGAATTATGCTCGGCCATGGCTATTGAAAAGGCTATAACCATAAAGAGTTCTGTTTTAATCGCAGTTTTGGTGGCAGTTTTTAATTAGTTGGGCAATGTTGAAGACAACAGTGCATTTTAAAATCCGCAACAAACTAGCGCCAGTCACTGAAGAGCTTACGAAAGGATTTAAACTTATTTAAAATCATAACGTATATTGTCTGCCAGCACTATCGGAATACTGCAGCGAGATTCGTATCTCGTAAATAAAATCAGTCCTCATAACAATATCATACCATACTTTCTCGTTTGTATGCTGTTGAAAGCACCGGATGTGCTCGCGCCAAAACACTCCTTATTTTCTCGCACATTAGGCTGCTTATTCTACGTTCACGAATTACAAGCGACCCAATATTGCCAATACGTACATACATTTAACAAATCCTGATCGACTTACAATTTGTTTTACTTACATTCGTCTTCTAACCCCTTTATAGTTTCACCGTTGAACTCTTATCTCAATTCAAAATGAGATGGTTCAAAACAGCTTGCCTGAACATAATCACATACATTTATATGCAATTAATGCGTGTACAACAAAAAGATAAAATGTATATATGTATATATGTATGGTCTACATATGCCCTAGACTTTTCACCAACGTGAACAATTAAATTTACAAGTTTTCTCGCGATGTTTTCTTTCACCATTAACGCAGTATTATTAAAATGGACAATGGTTTCAAATGTATTCTATTAATCTAAATATAATGTTTAAATCTAGTAATTTACAAACAGTCCAATCTTTAGTTAGCTCTACGGCTATTGTAAATTTGGAAATTGAAGATCTTTTCTAAAAGTAAAGTTCTTGTAAGTAAAATGTCTATGTCATCTCTACCAAGTGTTCAATCCTCATCTCAGGATCTCCGAGAACCGGTTGCGCGGAACACCGCCGCCCGCCGTCCGCCCACGCCGTCGGACTCCACGCGGTACGGTACCAGTGATTTATCGGTCTCACTTTGTTATAATGCTCTTCTACCTACATACCTCATACCCGTACCCCGGTGTCGTAACTATTTCCGATCTAATAGTGAGGGAAGAAATGTTACATTTCTTGGAATTTTTGGAATGAATGGATTCTTGACAGAAAATTTTCGCGTGAAAGAAATTGTAAAGACTAATAATTCTGTTAGGAGGGTCCAGCTGGATGTATTTATAAGAAATCATGTTATAACCTTTATATATAAGACCCAACATTATATTCAAAATTTTCTTCGTTCCATTGTTACACACAGGTTTCCTTCCATATTGTACACGCCCTTAGAGAACAGAATAGAAAACTAATATATACAGGTTCCCTTGCGATGTTTTCCTTCACCGTTATAGCTAGTGATATTTAAATCTTAACTCACAATTTTCTAAAAACAATGCACGCCAAAATTTAAAACTCAGTGCTAGCGAAAATCTCAACCATTAGATTAACACTATTTCACTATATACTCATCATATACTTCTTATGAACTACCAGAATAAACATCCCTTTAAAATTTGTGAACATATTAAAAAGATATCTAGACGTATTGACATTTTAAAAAAACGCAAGCGACTTATAATACAGTTCCTTCCTTTTCTATGACTATGGTTTGAATTCAAATAGGAAGATAAATATGCAGGTTCACGTGCCGAGGTCGCTTAACAAGCTTTAAACGATTTAATATATAAACATTCTTCACACGTACAATAATACAGATCGGACAATAACACCGTACATACAACGAATGTAATTCACACAACTGGAACTGAATAAATTAAAGTTTAATTTCTCATCTGAATAAATTTGAATGTGCTTTTACCCTAAGTATTGCTTTGTGTATTGTGTACGTCAGCCTGTCGGCTCCCCAAGACAGGTTTGTGGTAAAGATACGTGTACAGGTCCTAGTGTAGTTCCTAAATCAAATTTTCAAGTACATATTTATGAATAGATTATGAAAGTAATCTCCTTCAAAGCTGGCAGCGCATTGGCAACTATTTGATGGTTGCAAACCGTAGGAGACAGTGATCACCTATAATCTGATAGCACATCTGCTTATCACCTTGGTTAAATGTATACGAAATATAAATACAGAACCAACTAGATTCACTGGTTGATTAAGATTAGTATCAACGGAATCAGTTAACGACATACAGACATTCCTAGCAGATGTTACAGTAGTGATAAAAAAGATACGGCTGGAATTCCTAGATAGCTCGACATTTACTTTATTGCTGGACTTGATATCTGGGCTAAATGAGTCAGTTCGCGTAGTTCCCTGACTTGTCCACCTACTGGTTTTAGCTGTCGGGACGTAGTGGCTAGACAAACGAAAACTTAACTGTAAGCATATTAATGCAGATAACGAGTGAATCACTCGATCGCTAATGGATTTTGGGCAAATATCTCTCACATTTCCTAGAAATTTAAAAAATAAAATTTTCCATCGACGAACAAGCAACAGAAATTGAGGTTGAGAACACAAATATTACAAATAAACACCTTATAGGTAGTGGGATATTAATTAAATGATAAAAAAAAAAAACATTTTTCTCGCGGTTAATATTGAAAAGCTTTAGTTAGCATAAAGTCATCTTGAAACTAATTTAGTTCATGTTGTAATTAATAATGCAATAATAATTATATTTCCGACAAGGGCTCTATATTTTATGTTAGTAGGTAATTTGAAAAACAGTCTTAGGTAAAACAATTTAGTACGAAGCATCGCGATTATAAACTGACCTCCACCTTTTTAACAATAAATCAATGGTACTGATCGGAACGTTGAAAACAAGATCTAATATTAAAGATGCGACCAACTTTAATACTAGAGAAACACAGCTAATAACGGGAAACGCGTTACCGGTCGTATAGGATTACTAACTCGTTGTTCCAATCACTTAGTCTAGCTAGAGGATGATCTAATGTTACAACACGTTGAGAAAAAACTGGGCGTACACTAGACACGCTCGAGTTGCGCATTATCATAAAGAGAACCGTTTCACTCAACGATGTATTATACGTACGTACATACGTACACGTCAATGCACATAAATTATTCATAGACAAATGCATTTCAACGATCAACTGAAGATAAGCAAGCGATATTGCTTCAAAAGTCGAGTTTGCCGTATCGTGCGGAAAAATCACAAGCGCGGTTTCTACGATGATAGTGACTGAAGTGGAAAATATAGGAAATACTACTTGTTATTTCAACTTTTGTTTTCGCAAAGCTACTTTAAAAAGGTGAAGAGTTGTCGAGGGTATTATTTGGTGTTTCGTTTGAATGTCAACATTTATAGCAGCTTAAGCCAGGTCAAGGATATTACGATAAGCTAAATAATAAGGACGTTGTTGTATAGCATAATATATGGAAGTATATCTTTAAAAAGGTCATCAACACTGTTATAAGAATGGTTGTTTCTTTAGTAACGTGAGTAGCATGATTATTAAATAAACTTAAATACGCATAGGTAAAATACATATATTCACTTGTATATGTAAATTTTAACATAACTTCCAAATTAAAATGATCTATTTTTAAAACTTTAAAAAAGGTAAAACGTCATCCGGTTCTGCTTTGAGGTTATCATTAAAAAAGCGAACCGTGAGTTAAACTTTAGAACAAGACAACGTTTTATGCTTATTTTGGCGGCCTTCCTAATGAATAATATTTCAACATGGAAATTTTACATTTGTACTTTTGATTCTTAGAGTAAAATGGAAATGAAAAGTTTCTCAATTCAAACTTTATGCATTTCTCAGTTTCTCGACCATTTCAAAAAAGCGAAAAGCGGGCAAATTTTACTCAGTAAATATCACTTGCTGTACAAATATTTTAAAGTATTTCAATGTTACGGACAGGGCAAATTTATAAGATTTATCATACCATTGTAAGAATGACGATTAAATAATATAGATGCTAATGAAACCATTTCACGTTTAACCAAGTCCCACTCCTAAAAAGTTAATACTCGTAGCGTGTATCGAACTTCTTATAGTTTTCGAAGCCTTGAAATTATGTAGAGCGCCGTGGACTTCAAGGTTCTTTAAATAATCCTAAAATTTCAAAGTCTGTCACTAATTTATCACAAAAAGACTTTACTTATATATTCCTCTATTCGTTGTGTGTGTCTTTTGGATAGGAACAGTCCTGTTCATCTTGTTTACAGTTCATATTTATATTCATAATTAATAATTCTGTTCACAGTTCATAAGTCTGTTTATAGTTATGGTTATTATCTATGAAAATGGTCATAATTAATAGTTCTCTTCATGGCTCATAATTCTGTTCATAACTCATCGCTCTATTCATAGATCATACTGTCCTCTTAGGATCACATTTAAATGTAGTTGACGTACAGGATTACGAAAACGTTTGAGCCTTGACCTAATTATATCGCCGAGTATTTTTCTATGAGTCAAGCAAGGACTAAAGTATTGCACTTGTGAATGAGTAGCATGTTTCTGATTATGTATTCCTCGCAGGTTCGACCGTCCTCGCATACCTCATTATTACGGATCATAATAAAATTTTATATATAGGACGAAGATTGCAATTTAAAGTGGCTATCAATTACTTAGATGTATGCGATCAGCTAGTTAAAACCAAAATTCCAAAAAATAACTCTCTAACACGCTATTTCAAACGAATAATTCATAATTTATAATAATGTCCGTATATAATATACGTCCGTCCATATAATATATAATTATGTCCGTCTCATCGCAACCTCTAACTAGGATAGATTCATATTAAAGCATTGCAATATATCTAGAGCAGATTCTTGGAATAAAATCAAGCGGTGAGTACAATTCGGTTCTAAAATTGGACGAACAGTCACATCCATCTGTTCCCATTAGTCATAATTTACTAGGAATGACTAACGATAATAGTAAAATAGTTTAATTAGGCACTGATAGAAACATAGAAATAATACTATCTCAATATTTTAACCTATTTTTGTAACGATGAGTGTGTCTGTGTAAAGTGCAAAGAGATCGGATTCCAGAATGAACAGGTTTCAGATGATCTACTTAGTTACTCAGTTTTATACTAATGTTTGTATACTAAAGTACTTTGCAGTTCAGAGTTGTTATCAAAATTACACTAACAAAAAAACTGATCAATGTTTGTGTATATCGGAACTACGGGGAAATTAGAATACTTTCACTTGTTTGGCCTTAATACGTTCAATAATGGAACGCGGTGCGGCGGTGTTAAATCCGACATTATGAACGAAATTATCATGAGCCCAAATTTAACATGTGTCAAAACAAAACAAGTACAGTTGCGTGAGAAAGTGTTGATTACCGATCAAGCGAAGACAGCTTTTCGAAAATCTATCAAAAGATGATCAGTCAAAACTATTAATAGAAGTCAGATGTTTCTTTTTGCTCAAATAAATATAGAATGAGTGACTGTTAATGACTAAATAATTGCTCCTATCAATATTATATTATTAGACAGTATATTATACTAAAATGAAAAAGGTATAAGGAAATATAAATAAATGAAACAAAAAACAGGTGTCATTCTCATTACGTCATAACTTTTATAGAAAAAAGATGCAAACAGATATCGCAGGCTGCGTTGAATACATACAATTATTTTATAAATATCAGTGATAATGCATAAATACCCGTTAACACTTTAGTTAACTCATAGTATTCAATTGTGACCGCTGGTAATAATCTACTGGTTTAGAATTTTGCCTCCCATCTACAAAAGTTTCAAGTTCATCATAAAAGGGTTTATTATGATAATGATCTACTTACGCACAGAAGCCAATTAAACTTAAATGCACAATTATGCACACGATAATGACACATAATAATTCAGCACACCGCCAGTAAGAGAACATCGTTTCATTGTAATGGAACTTGTCAACTACTAAGGCACGTTTCGATAGAACCACGCCAATTCGAACGCAAGTATGACACTAAGAGGATATGTACTGTCACTCAACTCAAGCCATATTAATACGATTTAGGGCACCTTACGGTTCCACATCGCGTGCCATTCGATTTATAGGAACATTTTTTTTTTGTACAAACCAATAAAGTATCCTCAATACTGTTCGATTTTAAAAAATATTCTTCAAAATTCCAAACTGACATTTAGTACGATGGTATCTTCAATGTTAATTAATTTCTGAAGCGTTTCAAATGTGTATATGTACTCCACCCACGGCTTGGGAGAAATAATGATGTTTTTCCAAAACTGATCGAATACCAGTTAGTACAGTGGCGGCAATAATGCTTTTCTAAAATTTATCAATTACATTATTTCAGTAGCGAAATAATTGACCTATTACAAGCATCGAACCTAGTTGACGCAGAAATTCAGGGCGCCCTACGGTTCTGTCAGCGCCTGTCACTTTGCCGCGCAACTGTACTTAATGGGCCTCGTTTCTTTGGCTGTTTTTAATGGCGTCCTCCCGCCCTAAGTACCTGCAAGCCTTGTGCACGTTATTCTTTACGACTACGATACATTGGATAGATACATAAGCGAAGTAGATATTTTCAATATTTATTTATTTATTTACTCGTTATTGCATACCATAAGCAGGCATAACAAAGAGCGAATATATAGGTATCTCAATTTAATGTTTTGAATATAAGTCGAATTCACAACGTTTGAGTCAGCGATCATGATCCGATCATGTGCACTGTGATCATTTAGTAGGGTATTAAATCCATAATCTATGATAAATTGATTGATTGCAGTAGTAGCTAAGTCTTGTACAGATTTGTGCTCATCGCAAGCTCGGAGATGGCAATAGGCTAACCGCTATTCCCTAGTAAGTCTTATTACATAACTGGTGAATCGTGGGAGTGTATTACGCTACTCTGGCTACCTCTTTAAGGAAATACAGGCGTGATGTTATATTATGTATGTATCTTAATATAATATTGTATTTATAGTATTGTTGTATTTATTAAAACCACCTGAGATAACAAGACGCTAAATCGTTGGCGATTTCAGTCGGGTCGTGACGTGTGAAGCATATTTCCGCACTGGAGAGACCTTTTCTTATTGGCCCTTGTAAAGAAAGAAGATTACTACGTACTCCAGTATAATTATTTAATAAGACTCTATAAAAGGCGCTATTGAAGTGATAAATTGAATAATTTATAAAGTGTTTGACACAACCAAGGTTTTTACACTCTTAGGTATATCCCTGAGACAATAATACAAAGACAGCTTGAAGTGATTCAGACGCGTTTCGAGACATTTAAATTACAGATTCAATTTGATTGACAGTTTAATTACAGGGGACTTTTTAAAAATATATAATCTTAGACTTTCATGAGATCCGATGAACGTACTTTCGTTTGACGTCTAATACAAATATCGACGCTTGAATAAATTTCTCTAACGCTAGAATTTTTAAATATATGCAATATGCTAAGATATTTACCGAACAAGTTCTTTGACAGTGTAATTGACATTATTATAATCGTAAATGCGTATTAAAAATGTATTAATTAAAATCGTGTATACGCGAATTGATTTAGAGTATATTCAGGGAGACGGTAAACCAAACTAGAGCTTCTAACTCGAATCGCTGTTAAACAACAGTAAAGTAAAATTGAAAGTAACATTAAATATCATTTATATTGATGTAAACTCCATTTCCATCACTTCTTTCTGTTCCATGGTCTATCGCTCGACAGCTATCGTAGTACATAACAGAGTGTACAGACGTAATGCCCAATGAGGCGCGTCACCCCATTTCGACGATATTATCTACTGAAAAGAAGGCGAAAGTGTTCGGTTAGCGAAAGTTGTTCATTCTTCACTACGCGCCTAAACTGCCCATAGTGTCTTAACATTACTGTTTAAGCACATGGTTACATCAACCGCGAATAACTACAAGCTAAAGCGGTAAAATTAGATACAAGAAACTTATCTCTTCAGCTATAAAATGGAACGAGCTATGACCGAGAGTAATTTTTAATCGCGAAGAATCATGTGGTCCATGGTAAACATCACGATGGAACGACCACGATATATTCCATTACCAATGAATCCTATTTATCTAATGCGAGTATCAAGCGAGTGTCGAGAACTTTCCACCGCCCTTTCTCGTTCGCTGTGTAAAACCGTTAAAACCAAACAATTTTAATAATACTAGTTTACTACTATACATTACAACTATACATTACTTCTATACATTCATGTACCTACAATTATTGCCGCAAAAATCCCAATACAATCTGATCCTATAAAGAGACGTGAATCTAAAAATTAAATTAATTTGATGTGCACATAAAAGTAAAGTAGCACGTTACGAAATGTATCAATGTAGAAAGCAAAATATATATGTATAGAAAGATGAAATATTACCGCTTGTTTCGATATGGTGAAGCAAGTGTCTAAGACACACTACAATACCTTAACCTAGGCATGTGTCTGTTTCGAACAGGTCGCGTTTCACTGCCATTTTTATACACACAACGGCACAACGTTTTGAACAGAGCCAGCCATATACGGCTGTGTTAGTCATCTAAAAGCTACGATGGTTTCCAAATGATGTCGCAGGCAGAAGTTCTTACCTATCTTTACATCTATACATATAAATGAAATTGAGGTGGCTGTCTGTAACATAAAAAGTATACTTTCTTAATGAGTGCATGTTAAATTATAAACAGTACATATGGCTAAAACGCAATTTTTAAACTATTTGTCTATCTGTCTGTATCTCCGAAACGGCTAAACCGATTTCGATGGGACTTTCACTAGCAGACAGCTAATGTTATGAGGAGTAACTACGGGTATTTTTAATATAAAAATAGTTTTAGTGTTCAATATTAAACCATTTAGAACCCATAAATAACAATAATCTCACGTGAACAAGTAGTCTGCAGTGGGCCGGTCATTTGGCAAACCTAAGATCATAACCGAGTAGAAGAGATGGAGAAATCTGTTCCTTTATTACCGTATTATATGAAAGAGACAATACACGATCATCATTATAACTGTGGTCGTTGCTATTATTTCAAATACAATTATTGCTCTTAAGAATGGAAAAAATATACACAACTATGTTAAATTGCTTTGCTTTGCGACGTAATAATCGCACAATAACAATTATATACAGAGAAAAACATTTATCGTGCACAGTTTTTTTTTACGTAATAGACTATATTTATTATGACACATTATTATTACAATTCCTTTTCCAGGCTTCCATTTGGGCTCGCAACTAAGCCCGGTGCAACTGTAGAGGTCATCAGGGTCAAACAACAGACAGAAAAAAAATTACAATCCCCAAACGATTCGGCGACTAATCGTCGAAATACTGTTGCGGCCACGTACAAGCATCGTTCGAACATGTGACGAATATATTACGCGGATAACGCTGAGTACATTCAAGTCAAATGCATGCGATTGGCCACACTATTGACAGTCGAGTCACGTAGTACGTACGAGTTTGCACAGGACAGGTTCGTTGGGTGTAATAAAGTAATTATTGTTGTGTACAATTTAATGTACAATGTTATGTAATTATTACATAAACCCGCTCATTTTCTTAATAAAAATAAAAAAAAACGTGTTTGTTATTGAGATGCTGTGTGACAATATACTCACCTCCATAGTTGCATAGAAATGCAACGTATAACTGCAGGTGAATAGTGGTAGTACTACACTCCTCTGTCTACCCCTTTGCGGAAAAAACAGACGAGATGTCCGGTTGGGTTAAGCTGTTGATATGGAATGTTTCATATTTGTGATTCAATGTGTCTGCTCTCAAACTTCACATCACCCCTTAGACCATACTCGTCCTTCAAAGGAAACACTCACAATAATAGTACGTCTCCAATGCGAATGGTATGGCACTTGTAGTTCCGCTGTCGAATGTAAGAAAGAAGCCAATACTGGTCTAGTTTCTACGAATTTCATGTAAACAATTAGAAAAATGTGAATAATCCTATAAGGTCAAGATTACATAACCATGTAACGATTGCTAGATGTTTAACAAAATTACTATCCATTGCTAAAAGGCATTGATGAAATTATGAATTTAGATATGGGTTGTTGATCCAAATTTTAAATACCGTTGAGCGCGCACAAGTTCAATGCGTGAGAGACTTACATCCACATGACTATCCGACTGGGAGTCGAACCTAGAGCCCTTTGTGCAGCAAACCGGAACACCGACCGAAGCGGTGATGCTCAACTGGATATAATGTCGTAATCTTTACATAACATATGCGCTATAAATTTTATACAATAACATTTTTTGCACAATCCTTGAAAGCGTCATTGTGTTATAGCGGTACGAGTATAGAAAAGGTAACGACAAGGAAAAAATCCACCGCGATAACCAAATAGTTTTTCCTCGTAGTTGGCAAGAATTGACAAAAGACAATATGTATTCAAGTTATATTAATGTATATAAGTTATAGTGAGTTCACCATTGATCAAATCTAAACGTAGATCTTCTGTTTAAGATTTAAATATCGTTATCATCGCATCTATCGATGTAGGTACGAGCCCAATCGTATCTGCCGCGTATCAACAAACAATGAAGAGAAAGGGCCGAGCAATCAGCGAGATACTGCAAACTCAGCTTCGCAATAGCAATTTATCATCACTATCTGATGTACGACGGCTTCCTCGGGTTAATGAGAGACTGTATTTCTTGGGGAGTGCTCGGCTGCCATGAAACATTAATAACGTCGCTGTTAAAACGAGGCACTCGGAATTTTTTACTTTCTCAAGTATTCCAATTGCTAATGTTATTAATGTTAATTAAATATCATCTATTACAGCAGAGTCAAGTTATTTTGAATAAAGTATAACATATCGAGGAACAAGAAATATGCATTGGTGAATGACTGAAATCGTAAACGCTTATCAGTAAGGCGTTTGTTGTAAGAGCGATAATTATTGTACAAAAGGTTTTCAAACGTATTGTTCGCTGGTCGTAGCAATAACCGTGAACTTGATTTATGTTACTAACATTATGTAAGTATGCATAAAACTACCGTGACCTCGACGTAGTCATACATCACATGACTAAATCTGTAATGGTTAATTGACCAGAACTATATGCCAACTTTAGTTAACTGAACAATTTACAACGCGTACACACAGTAAGAAATTTTCTACCGAAGGCATTTTGAAAAACACAATCATATAAATTCGATTTCTAGATTTGCAGTTTAAACAAACATACATGTGTTTTTATGTATTACAGTACCTCATACATGTATATATAACTAACCTATGTGACTATTCTTATTCTTCGCTTTCAATAGTCCTATACACGTTTTATAAGTATCAACATAAGATTTATAATGTTTTTCTATTTAGAGGATCTGAAATGACGAACCGTGATCTTTTGCATTCAGAAACTAACGAACAGTGAGTTGAACCGGGCCTAGTGTAATCAAAATTGTTATCTTTTAATAAGACACTCGTAGATAAGATAAACCACACGACCAACAATAAAATCGATAAATGCACTTGGTACATCCAAATTTTTAACATTTAGCTTTAGATTTGGGAAATGTATTATTATACTTGGCTTCAACTACAACCGGACTTGTGGCGGTCCTCTACAGTTAAGTTTTCACGATTCTTTTTGCCGCGCACCTGCAAAATATGGAATGAGCTTCCATCCGAGGTTTTTCCGGAGCATTATGACATGGGGTTCTTCAAGAAAAGCGCAAAGAGAACTCTCAAAATCGGCAAAGCATTGGCGACTCCCGGGTCTTGCAAGTGACAATAGGCGACGATGACCACTTACCAGCAGGTGGCTCGTCTGCCTATTTGCTAGGCTAAATATATAAAAAAAGTATGCTTCAGCAGTTAACAACAGGACTAATGTTGTAGTTTTTGGCTTGCTTATACTAATATACAGGTTCCTTAGTCGCTGTAACCTATGTATGTTCATATACAGCGGATATAAATATATAATGTAATTCCGATACAAATTTAAATAAAACGACCATTTAAAACGTACTCAGCGGGTAACGTCATATAAGGGTTTTAAAGAGGCACGTTAAAGTCACTTTATATGGTGATATTTAAAATGTATATATGGTCAAATGGTGTACTTTGAGTTTTGAAAAGCACAGCTTCTGATTAATGATTGATTTTTTGTGTCAAATTTTAAGTATCACATCGGTAGCCACGAACTTACGCGGTTTCATAGAACTCATCAATGATGTTTAATGATTTTGTGGCTTGTTTGTTCGTTATAAATGAATGTATATGTACATATATTGATACGAAATGTAAAGTATCCCACGCATTTGCAATTACAATAACTCTTGAAATATATCATTCAACGCAAACAAAAACACGTTACATATGTATAGACCAAAATTAAGCATTTCTATGATATGACAATAGATAGAAATCCAAAAATGTATTATGTCGGTCAGCCAAGTCAAGCCAGACTACTCACGGCGCGTGCCATTAATCACAATACATATTAATTGATGACTTCAACTGAAGCAGTAATATATTCACGGGTTACTTTACAGTTTCACTTCCTTTTACTACTTGGAAAGGCTGCTGGTATGAAAGCTCTGCCACCCACGCCAGTTCTTTATAATTAACTATAACGAAACATAAACTTTCACTTGTATTATATCCCGAGAGATATAATTTTGATTAATGCAATCATTTTCTATCTAAGATATTTCAGTTCACAAGCTAAAATCTAATTTACTTAAAACAACTATTTAAGTAGAAACCAAAAAAAGGTTTTATTTCAAAACTATCTATCTTCTCTTGTTTATGGTTTGTGATTTTTGACAGTCTTTATCATTACAATCCTAAGGCCTATTTTCGAAGTGAAGAAATTTTGCCAAATGGAAGGAACGGGTAGCGCAACTCAAAACTGAAATCTAGACTGATAACACTCGGGAATCATCCTTAAAAATAAGAGGGACAAATGACAAGGACTGTGATCTGCGATGACAACTAACCCAATTGCCGTCTAAGAACCGACACGTAATTCAAAAGATATATTTATTCGAATAATTCTGAAGAGACCATTGACAGCACTGCTGCCGAGTCGTGGACACGAAAATGCGCACTTGAAAAATGCCCACCTCGACCCACTAATCTGCGTAAACTCGTAGCTACTTTTTCAAAGCAGCGATATATTAGAAACTTGAGCGAATAATTCTGTAGATCCGACCACCATTGCCGCCACTGCTGCTGACTCGTGGACGTGGCAATATACGAGTACCACTACACTTTATAACCGTCATTTAAGTTCGTAATGTACTTCATATTTTTTTTTTCAACCCATTACAATTCCACTGTTGTAATATGGGTCTCCTCTCATATTGAGAGGGTTAAGGCCATAGTCTGCCACGCTGGCC
>DWDT01000973.1:0-17630 GCA_018245595.1 Microceris scylla | reverse complement strand
ATTAATTAAACGAATTGTTGGTTTCGTGTATTACTCGGCATAAAGTAATCCTCTCGTGGATGCTTACGAGTAGCTGCTACGTTTCATCTCTATTATAAGTCTTTTACATTACGCCTGTATTTCCCCGAAGAGGTAGGCAGAGGAGCGTAGTAGGTACTCTCCTGGTTCCCTAGTTATGTTATACGTTCCAATATGGCATGTTATGTGAGACTATTGCTGTAGATCGGGCACACATCCAGACTCTGCTAATGTCGGAATTTTAATTTAAAAAACCGCATAATGTTCCGGCTGACCCGGGGATCGAACCCAGGACCTCTCGATTAGCTGTCGCGTTTACAACCACTCGACCAACGACATAGGCATATCTCTATTACGATTTGTTTTGCTTTCTCTCGGAACATTCGAAATGAGGTTTAAATGGGAAATAAACATTGATATCTTAAAGCGTAGCTACTGGCTTTTTAAATGGAGAAACGAAACGGATGATGATTGAGAATTTATGGATACAATATTATTATCGTTCTTTTAGAATCAATTATTTAGTTGATACGACTTATTAATTTTTTATCGTGCAGGATAAAAGTGTGCCACAATGGCTCACCTCTTTTGGATAATTTTGACTAAGGTAACAACAGTTAGGCAATCGACACGCATTAGTTAAGTATATGAATATAGTTTGAAAGATGTAAATTGCTTTAAAATGTTTGTTTTTCTTATTTTTTTTGGTGAAACGTGGGCGTGTACTACACTCCTATGGCTACCCCTTCGGGGATTACAGGTGTGATGTTACGTTTTTATTTTTTACGTGGCAATAAATATTATTATTATTACGAATTAAGGTTTTAATCGTTCTTATATTGAGAGGTTTAATGATTTGATTGAACTTTTGATGGTTGATAATTAATATTTTCTCACATTGCTGGATTTCATCAACCATTATTGGTCTACTGTTAAATATTAATTGACGTAAACTTCACGCAAGTTAGTTGAAATAATGAAAAAATCCGATAATAAGGTCAGTACCAAAAATAAATTACTTGTTACACACAAGTTCTCGGTACTGAACGCGGCCCGATAAAAAACTTTTCCTTATTCCGCTGTCTGTTAAGTTCATTAGGAACACAATGCGGTGTTAAACGGTTCTATAAATATATGTAGGTACATGTATGGCCAAGATGTACACATCACCACACGTCCTTCTACAGAAATAACTTGCTAATGTCGTTTGTTACATCTTAAACTCGGTCTAGAGGGCTGCGTTCTTATATTTAGTATCAGTTTTGTTTCTGCTCACCCTTACGGTTGCAATGAAATGTTAATTAAAAAAACAAGTTACAATGTTGTTAATTTTGTATTGATATCGAAATCTTGCAATGTTAGTATAAAATATAAATTAAAATGTTGACAATTTCGTATGGACATGAATTCTAGCCGTTGTTAATTTTGTGATATTTAACAAACCGTAACGCATGTTGCATAGTTAAAATGAGAGGATGTTTTTTTGTAACCTACCACCTATTTGTATCTTATTTGGCAAGTAAAGATAATATAATGTCAAGCCAGTACTTCTTCGAAGGGGTGGACACGGGAGGGCAGTACTCGCACATTTCACCAGCTTTATACGTCCTTTGTAATAGAGGGGGGGGGGGGGAGAGAAGTTATTACAGTATACCGGACACAAAACCAGACTTCTTGTAACTATGAAATATGGGTTAAGGCCGTAGTCTGCCACGCTGGCCAAGTGCGGGTTGGCAGCATTTGCAGCCGTTCAACCAATCAATTATAATAACATAAACATCGTTAATAAAATAAACATCATTATTGCGAAGGATTTTAAGATTTAATATGAGAACGCGTGGGAATTATTCAGTTTAATAAACACGCACTGCTCAATGAGGGTCGCTGATAGAATAAGACGCCAATACCCCAGCGACAATAGCCGTTTAATGTTGACATTTCTTCGCAGTTCGCATGGTCGCTCTCTCCCCTCTCATTCCAAGCCAAAAGCGATAGATTTTGCGTTCCACGGAAGATTACGTCCGGGAGCGTGTACCGAACGCCCCCTACGAAGTTGCTCGCGATGTTATTCGAAGATTTTAACGCAAGATTAGTTCGGTACGAGCTTCGAATTGTCCGTATATTGCTGATAGCTCTGATAATGTTACGTTGATGTATTCTTTTAGTTTGAACGTAAATCACGTACTTTTGTTATTAGTTCAGGAGTTCAATTAATACAGTAAGAAAATAATTCTGCTGTCGTCGTAAGTAAGAACTTATTATCTCTTTAGTGGAATATTTATGTTGGAAAGTAGATAATTATATTGATTGTAGTAAATCAAGTATTATTAAACGTCGTGTTGTTAATTAAAGTTTAGAATTACGGTGCAGTTGATGTGATAACGTTAATATTGCTTCTATAGGTTATTACTCTTTCAGTCCCAGGTTCTGCTGAAAGAGATTTCTTTAGAATTTAACTTACATTTGAACATATCTATTTCCATTTTTTTATTTTTATATAGGTTTCGGTACATAAATAACTAAATGTATTAATTAATTTAGTGACGTAATATATCTTTAGGTAATTGATTAATTTATTATTTAAGATAAATACATCGATGATACTGTCCAATGTTGTTAGTTCAAGGATTGTGTAGCGGTCATCAGCTACCGTAAGCTCAATTCGTTGGTACAGAATGCCCAGCTTCTTAACCAGGTTGGCGTTGATGACAGATAATATAGAAAGAAACGCGTGGGTTTTTCTACATCGTAATGAACTATTAATAATTTTTTTTATGATTCATGTAAAAAAAAAACCATGATTAGCGATTGTTCCCACAGTAAATGTTTATGGCAACGCGTAGGGGATACGTCGTGAAAATAAAAATAGATTGATTACACGATGTATTCTCTTTCTGACTGTTCATTTTGGTGATCGACGGAAAGTAACTGAATGTGTTTTTTATACCCATTGGTGTAACCCGCGTACGATAACTTGAGACTGCGTGATGACGTCACAATTTAAAAAAATCATTAATTAGAGATTATTAGTAACAGTATACCTCTGTTCCAAATGAAAACGCCGAAATTTAATCATGAAAAGACAGATATAGCACGCAGGTATCAAGTCGTCGCGCACGGATTATATATCATGGTTACTACAAGCTGAATACGAACGCTACATTAGGCATAGTGGTAAAAAATAATGAAAAGTGGCGTAAAAAAAAAAAACAATTCATACTATAGGCGACGCATTATCCGTGCCTGGCGTAATAATGAACGAAACAAAAAACAAATCGATCGATGTCGCTTTTGGCGCAGGGGACGCACAATACAAGCCGTACGTGACGGCGCGCCCCGAGATCCGCACCGTGGAGCTGGACGGCGACGAGGACTTCGTGGTGGTGGCGTGCGACGGGCTCTGGGACTTCGTCAGCGAGGACGACGTCGCGCTCTCCGTCTACATGCAGCTCGCCGAGGATCCAGGTGCGTTCTCCTTTACATTCTATCATTGCAGCGTCTAGTCACGGCTCTAGTATTGGTAATGCCATTAAGATTTTATTTCACGTAGTGTATCTACTACTGACAGAGACGCGTGTATCGAGCGTTTTATTATTAGAATTTCTATTCATATTGGGGTTCGTTAACGCTATTATTTCATCGGAACATATGTACTACAAGTAGAGCAACTTGTAGAGTATTGTTAAGAAATAGCGTAGGTTAAGGAAGTGTATATTTCTTTATCGACTTTTATAGGATTGGTAACCTTGAATGTGATTAAGAACAGTAGTGAGTAATAATAATGCGACGTAAACGCAACGGAGATATAATTCAAATAATGATAATATTGTGGGACAGTTCACACGCGGCCATCTGAATCATTTTAACTGGCTATAACTTATATTGTTACTGCTGAACATGTATGATATGTTCTTTGCGAAATATATTACTTGTAAGGTCATTATTTAATGGCATTATATTCGTGGTAATATGTATAATGTAAAAAATCCTCCATTCTATGATATCTACTCACGTGTCCCTAAAATTATTTTGATAACGTGTCACTAGATCTAACACTGATGTCAAATTCGTGCTCACACAATCGTATGTAAAAAATCCGTCAAATTGTTAAGGAGTGAATAAGAACATATTTGGGACATAATTAAGACCGATATATTCCTGTGTAAGTATTGAGACGAATATATTGGTTACCTGTGAGAACTGTGAAGTATAATCTGTGTGCGGCAACTTGACACCTGCGTAAAATAACGTCAGCACGTTTGTTCAGTGCGAAATCAAGTCCGTTGTTAGATTTTTACTTTAATACATCCTAAAAGATTGTTGGTAATATTGTAACATGTTTAAATTAAATACGCCGATATTTGGTGACCAAAAGGACTACTCAAGTCTAGTACACAGATATCAAGTTTTCGCGCACTCGTTGTAGGTGTATTTATCCAAGACACGGTAATTTTTAAGAGATATGACGTCGTCTGTTCACAATGCGGTTATTATTTACATACATATCAGTCACCGTGATACTTCGGACATTGTGACAGTCGGTATACCGTTTAACGCTTCCATTGTTGTGCGATCGGAAAAAAATGTAAATTTCCAATGCAAATATTACCATTGCCATATATATATGTACGATGTTCGAGGATTCTTTGATGATGCTAATTTTTAACCATTATTATGTATATTGGTTGTAATAATAATGTATTAACGATCGTATTCGTACTGTTGACTTAGTACATGTTTGCGTTCGGGTATAGATTTGTGCGATAGGTGATCTAATGCAAATGTTTGATGTACAAAACGATTTGGCGAACAATAATGATTGGCACGATTGGAGCATTATTATATTGGGTCACATGATCTCGTGTGCAACGAGTGTTTGCTATGATATAAGTGGTGATATTGCCCACCAGCGGAACCTGAGCCTTCCCACGTTGGGACCCGTCACTCGCGTTATTCGCAAACCTGGGCTCAGTGGGTTCTGGTGGCGGTAACATGGCGCCCTCGAGTCCCCGCCAAAGAGTCTTTAATGGTACGCAAAGCGCGGGCGAAAAGGGCTTTCATGTTGCTCAACAGATTTTTTTCTTGTTACGTAAATGTAAGAGGACTTTTCATTGTGGCGCTCTCACGGTGAGCGGGGGTTGCGCCACTTTCACCAATTGTTGCCTTAGAGCGGCGACGATTTCTAAACAATGGAATAGGTTTAGACTCCTTCGTCTCTCCACACAACGTGAACACGTCGCCTTTCGAAATGTTTTCGTTTTGTTTTTTTTGTTTGTTATCCTACTAAATGAGTGGCCAGCGTAACGGAGCATCTATTTGTTAGTCGTCATTGATTGTATTTTGATTTTTCATTTGATATGATAATAACCCCCATGAATTCTAAAAAAAATTGCGAAAAGTTACAACATATCTAGCATAACTATTATATGATCATACCAGGTATTCCACCACCAGGTAATACCAGGTATTTACGGGGTAGACAGGAAGGAACAAGTGCTAAATATCTCTATACTTTACAGACCCGAAGTTTTCCTTCTACTCTTCGTATATAGGTACACATACATACATGGCTCATACGTGTCTGGCATTTTAGCTGAATATAAATGGAAAGAATGAGCAAACGTCGGATGGAAGGAATGCTAAAATGGTCGTAACATTGCTTAATAAATACTGTATATCAAAAAATATGATTAAGCTATGTTTATTTTAATATTGGTCAGTATGGGGCTAACAATTATCATATTACAAACTAGAAAAACGATAAGCATAATTTTCTAATCGTCCTATTCATGTGCTGTAATCCGACTTGACGCGCTGCCCCCTATCCGCGCGGGACTCCGTCAACCCGTTGACAGCTTGACAGTGTGAATTGTGGGGGATTTCATGCGTCGTCGAATTACTGAACCCGAATTTCTGTCAGTTAACTAATGTTGCCCCTCTTTTGATATCAACACTTAATTAAGTTCAAGGTACGTACACGAAGCGATGCTAATTTCGTACGTAAAGTACCTACACTGAGTCGAGAGCAGACTTTAATTTTTATTTAGCGGTTGGACGATTTTTTTTCTTACCGGTTTCTTTGTTTGAACGTGGCTCGTGGTAAAGTTTTTAAGGCGAACAACAAGAGTGTATTTTTTGTTCCGTAACGAGATTGGTACGACGACGGTGCCTAGATTTCAGTCTGGCTGCGGTCAGGCGGCCGCAACAGCCCCCCACAGTATCGTGTCGTAATTGCGTCGGAAGTGGGGAAGTGAAGAAATTGGATACTTTGTTTTCTATACGCCCCTGTCTCGCTGCCGGCCGCCCCTCCCCTCGGCGTTTTTTCTTTATGAAGCCTTTTTAATTATTAGCACAACGAGCCCGAACGTAAACAGCCCATTGTTTCTAATGACCCTGATGAATGGCACAATGTACACGCCGACAACAAATAAGGCCCGCGTGTCCGTTGACCAGTTCACGTCCAAATTATTGATGATTGCGCTTAGTTTTGTTGTGTTCGCTGTTTAGAAATGTACGTTCGTTCTCTACCCACACTTATTTATGAGATGAAAGTTTGTTTGCTTTGTTTTATTAAAAAAAAAAAACTATTACTTTGCTGTCCGCGTATCATCATAATTGCAACGTTTGGCAGTGTGTGAATTAAAAATGAAATTAAAACATTAATCCTTTTCCCGAATGTACAGCTCATACGCGACTGGACATACGACGGTCTTATTGGATTATGAGTTTTAGCCGTTTAAACTGTCGCAGTCGGTATTGAAACAGGGGTGGCCAGCCGACACTAATACCGCCGGGGGCAGTGCGGATTATGTGCTCGCGTTACCTGGGAAATTTTCCATTTTCACTCTTATGTCTAACGCTTTAAAGTTCCACTTCTTCGGAGCTTGTATTTCGAGTTGAATGGTCGATTTTTGATCCGGCGAAAGAACTCAAGTCTTTTATTCATGTGGGTAAAAGTCTATTTAAGTATTCATACCTTTTCCACTTATTATTATTGTTGATTATAACACGCAGTAAATTAAATACAAATCTAATAGGTTAGCTTTCATTTTTCAAAATGTTGTAGTACAATGAATAATTGCAGGACAATTTTATGAGTAATGGGGAAATTAACTAGAAATTGGATTTAAATATTAACTAATTAATTATGCCCTAATATTACTCGGAGTGTTATGGACAAAGCCAGTAGAGTCCAGGGGCGTAGGGGCGCCGAGCCGCGGTGCGAGCCCGCGGCCCTTCGATCGCTCCGATAACATTGTGCTCGCTGATACTGCGATATGTGCGCCTCGACACGTCACACGTGGGCCAACAATGGGTGAACTGGACGTACAATACAACAGCTCCCCGGTGTTTTAATTATGTTCAGTTCGCCTTTCATTTATTGTCAAATTATACTGAGAACATTCCGCTAATAGCCGATTTACTGTTATAATTGTAATAAAAAAGCACATTTCATTTGCCAATATGTGTCATCTCTTAGTTACGTTAGATATTTAAACACGAAATGTTTGATGTGCAGTGATGGCCGACTGCAAAGATTCATTCATTTTGCAGTCGATCTGCTAATGCAGTAGTCACAAATATTACTTCTACAGCACAGTTTTGATACGATGTAAACGATTATATGTAAACGATTTCACGCTGTACATATGTTATTAAGCTTTATCTACAGAGTGGAATGTAGCAAAGGGGTCCCCGAATACGATTGTTGTGTGTACCATATTTATGTGTGAAATATGTACCTATATAAGTGAGAAACAGCGCATTAATTAATTATTCCATCGCGATAGTGATATGCAACTGCACTAAATACGTGGTATAATTCAACGTGAATAAAAATAAGCGTTTTAATGAGATCGCGGTGTCTATCCGTTAAGCGAGTTAATAACAGAATATTAATATTTATTTTCGAATTTATTCGCCAGACCTGTGTACGTTTCGAAACCGTACTTTTGAACAAAAAATTCGCTATCAGCGCAGGTCGGTTATAGCTGTTTTAATATATTTGTATTTGGGTAAAGATGAAGACCATTCAGATAAGCTTGTGAGTTTTTATAATTGAGATACCGATTTTTTAAAATCTAAATTTGAAGGTGGTAGAGATTTTCGTTCACGGTTTGCTCGCCACGTTTCGCACACCACTGTATTATGCTTTATCTACCGCCAAACATCACTTCTTGTTGCGTCCGTTGGAAATGATGCAGTAAATAGTTATACGGACAGGGAAGATGTACGAACTCAGTGTTCACTCCATCATCATGTTATCATCATGAACTACAACACTTTTATTGTTCCATTGCTGTAATGGGGATCCCCTCTCAGAATGAAAAGGGTTCCAAAGCCATTGGTTCTTTATATCTTGTCAACTATCCAATGTAAAAATCTATAAACACTACGATCAACACAACTTTATATTGACTTTACACTCTCTTTGACCCTTAAAACGCTTTAGTGTATTATTTTTTGTATGTCAATTTTATACACTCTATGTCACTTAGAACTTTTTGCCCTATACTTATCTATAGATACTATCGAAAAGACAACTCCCAATGTCACAATTAGTGTTGCAACAGTGTCACTTGGCAGCGCGTCCACTCGTGCGCCGCGTCATAGCGGGTTCCCTAATCGACCCTGACTCTGCTCGATGCCAAGGCGTTAGTTAACTGCCAACTCTCTTTTACCTAGTTATCTCTGTGCTTTAGCTCCGTCCAGGTGTAATTGGTCTGTTGAATTATTACTTGTAATTCGGACAATGATGTAGTTTGTTTTAATTGCTTATATATATCTATATACGTTAGTTAATTGTTAGGTATATATCTACATACATTAGGTAACATGTAAGAAGGTAATAGGTCGGGGTATATACATACATACCTCCATACGTTAGGTATTAGCTTGTATATACTTAAATACTTTAGATATAAGTTTAAAAGTTTCAGTAACTATTCATGTTCGTTTATCGTAATTTGATTCTACCATATTTTAATGGTAAATGTAAGCGTATTAAAATGTATGTTCAGATTCTGAGTAGAAGGAAAGGTTAAGTAATTCACTTAATACCATTTACATAGACGGGCGTTTAGATAAACAAATGAATAAATAAATGAACTTTCGTTATTGGCTTTGAGATTTGTTGTTACTTTTGCTACCATTTCACTCTAATTGCAAATGAGCTCCAATTTACGTCATTCTATGTACCATACAAACAATCGGAGAATGGAATCATTCGAAACATTTCCACCCTATCGTCTGAAATATTTACTCGTTACAAGTATACTTTGTTCGTTTCTATAATAAGATCAAAATTACACAGCCGCTAATTAAACTACATATAATAGCAATGAATAATTCGGTATTCAAAATGTGTTTTCTACATACATTGTTCTTAGAACATGTGTATGTAAATGTACAAATGTAATTTTGCATCTCACTTGTCAATTTATTTCTTTAAATACAATTAAATTTCATTGAAAATCTGGAAAATGTTTTCTTTCTTCTGTTTCTAGCAATAATATTCCATCTCAAATCAAGGTGTTAACAATCGTAATGAAGGCATTGTTGAAGTGATCCAAGTGTGTTTTATTAGCGCGAGTAGCAATCGATGATTGCGCTAAACATTGGCTCTGTTTCGTGTATTAAGTCATTGACTCGAAATGTTTATGTTCGCGACGTGTATTTTTAGAGGCAACGTCGTCAAGACCGCTTCTAACTACCGACCTAAATACAACAGCATGTAGTTCGACTCATACCCAATTATAGTATGTAACAACCTATAGTACAATTAGTTGAGATTTTCCTAAGTGTGTCTGTAATTGTTGCGTTTAAAAAAGTAGAATGCGAAGTTCGCTGCTTGTGAAGCAAGCTGTGTTGTTTTCCAGGCTCATTAGCTTCTTCTACTCCGATCTTTTAAGCGCCCGGTCATCTCAACTATTATTCTTTACGCATAATATTTTGATGTTTTCTTGTAACATTTCTTAATTAAGCAAACAATCTTATCAATATACGTTCCATGAACCATCTACGAATCACGTTGTTTTTACATGCCTGAATATATCATCTGATTCTCGTATAATTGTTTAGGTAATTATTTTGGTTCCCGCGGTGATTTAATACTTAATATTTAATAACAAACTAAGATTAAACTTGATAGGTAATGAACGTCTTCCAAATTGTTCTTTAATGTGTTACGTAAGTCACCATTATCTATCTAATATGTGTATCGTGTATTAATAATAATAATGAAAAGTTACGTTGCATTGGCGTTTTGTCACGCCCAAAGCATCGTGTGATGTAGATAGTGTCGAAAGTAAGCAGTTACATGATTTGTTTCCTATGAAAGTATAGTTGGAGTCTCGGTCTACATGACATGTCGGGCGAGCGGCGGCGCGCGCTGGCGGCGGCGCTGGCGAATTTGCATTGTAAACAAGGGGCCGAGCCACTGCACGCCTCCATGCTTCACTTGACTAATGCTATGTCTCATCATCGCTGCATTTACATTCATCGATCGACTGTCCGCCTCTCAACAATGAAGTTTTTCATCGCGTTTTGGTCTGCCCGGATTTCGCTTGCGACGGCCACTGCTTGACCTTCAGCCCGAGAATAACTACTGAACCATTTCGGTCCCTCGTTTTTCTTCAATGTCCACGGAACGCGAAACGTCACTTGTTGCCAGTTACAAGACCGAAAAAAGTATACGGCACAATCATTGCCGACTTGCAAAGAATTCGTTAGAGAACAGTGATTGGTTGTTGATTAATAAAAAAAATACTTGCGGCTAGACCGACGTCGGGCGCGCGAAACAATACGTCTAGTGATTTTATTTCCAGTCGAGTGGTCCCACCGCGTGGCGCGTGGGGGTGCATTTGTAATAAAAATGTATAACGGCGGTGGGCCCCGCGACTCCCGCGCCCATGCTCACGCGGCCCTCTCTCTTTGACATCATTACAATTATTTAAGCCACCCCTTCCTCCTCCCGGCCGCACGAGACCGTAAGGTTGCTAAAGTAAATACGCCCGTATTTGCTTAGTTGAGACAATACCGTGATTAAGAAGTTTTCATTCGAATGGCTCCATCCATAGTAAACTCATCTTCAAAGTCTTCTTCAACTTAAACAGACGTTGTTAGAGTTCTTTTCGAAAGCTGACAACTTCAAAATCAGCTTGCTTTTATACATAAAAATTAATTTTTCCACAACAATTACATTTTTATGTAAAACGCAGTCGTATCTCGTACACTTGTGTAATGTGGTAGAATTGTAAATTTAATGTAAGTAATGTTACCATTAACAACGTCTCGGGAGCGGGTATGACTTTCACAATTTATCTCGTTTGCGCTCGGAGCCCTCTCGTAAAAGCTGACAAAAGAACACCGTAATAATCCGTTCAGTCGTGTTACGTGGGATTACAAGGGCGCAATTTGTGGTGATATCTGCAATGAAGATATCCTTATCGAATTATATTCGTACTCCTTTAGACGTTATTTAGTCTACACTCTACGTGAATTTTGATACGAAAGTTTGGTTCACGACCAGAGAACAAATAAAATCATTCACATGACGGTTTTTTAAACCTTTTGTATTGCAATACTTTATGTATGATTTGTTTTCACACCTGTCATGTCTAAGGGAAGAAATCAATCGTATTTTCTTTGGATACTTTTTGCGTTGGAAAAAAACGGAAGTCTTATCATATTCATGGCGTAAGCTCATATGTTGACGCTCGTCATTATTATTATTAGCATTGCCGCCTACGTGTGTACATGAGGCATGCAAAGCTACCAGTCATTGCTGAAACGGTATTCGGGAATGCTGCACATTTTAATTTTATCTCCTCGTAAATTGTCAGTTGGGCCGCGGCCAAGAAGAACGGTCAGAAACATTCGTCCGGTTTCAGGAGCACGTGGGTGGGCCGCGTGTCTCTCGTACACGTAACAACAACATTGATAAAAACATTGGAGACACTCGTGGCTATGGTAAACAATACGCTACACTTTATTGCGTGGTTTTTTCATTATAAATGTTGCGATAGTATCGGAGAAACAGTTCACTACAGGGCATTTCACGATAGGTGACTACACTGAATGTTTACACTCTAAAACATCAATGCGATCACTTTCACGTTTAACTTCTACCGCTTCACGTGTTGTCGTTGTCTGTAACTGACTTGTAGTTACACTCGAATTACAGATATAACTTTTATGCAAATCTTTACTTTCCATTCGTGTCGGGTCTCGGACATTAAACTTGGTTATTCGCCTGTACGTTGAGTGTTACAAGTATTTTTCGAATCGTAATCCGACAGATACTTTTGTAAATCTTTTTGGGATATCGAAAATTTAAGTTTCTCTCAACTGATTTTTGGATCGTTCAATTTTTTAAATACTTTCACGTACATTTTATCTATTGCCTCATTTTGTACAATATTCGCCATTATCGCGATGTCTCTTAGCAGCTAAAAATAATGTTTAAGTAAACATTTTTTTGTTGTCCGTATGCTGTGGCTTCGTTTCAACAGTTGTTTTTAAGGCCGAGCGATACATAATTTATGAGTCCTTTCGTCTGTTCGCTAAGCTATAACTTACTGAATGTGGCCGAGAGACATTTATATTCGCATTCTCATTTTCCCGCTTCGTGATTTATCGCCTCACTAGTTTGGCCCGCGGTTGAATTGTGATCAACGGAATAGTTGGATGTCTAGTTACGAGATGAAAAAAAAGACGATCGAACGTCACGGGCTCCGAACGTCTCTCTGGTGGGCTGTTGACGTGTTAATAAGATCAGCACCAGGCGAGCGTCTTGCGCTGACATGTGGTAGACAATATCTTTCTCTTTGTCAATTCGTGTCTACTAATTGCTTGGGATATCGGAGCCGCAGTCTTGGCCATAAATTGCGGGCATACAGCTTCGTAACGACACGTACCGAAACGATCTAATTGAGTTCATACATGAACAATGTCACAGAATGTATCGCGCCCGCGGCCTGCTGCAGTTGAACGTCCAACTTTGTATCTATCCCGTCTTGTATCATCTACTTTGTTATTGAGGTTCTTCATCACAGGTATATGCGGTATACTTTTCATCACGTTATTAGTCATTAAAAATTATTCTTTGTTCTCTTTATTTTAACATCCGGCATATCATAATCGTTTTATATTATATTCATCACTGTAGCAAGCACAAAAAGAATAAAAAACAAACTTGAATCAACACAAACGTGTGAGGTAATTATGTTTACGTCCAAGTAATTTACTTGTCGCATTTTGAATGTAATGTGCATAATATTATAATGAGGAAGAAAGTAATGGTAGATTATACAAATAAAATACTTGTAATCCATAGTTGTTTTAAAAAAATTTGAAAGTAAAAGTGAATATTTTAATTATCTAACATACCACGGAATAGTATTACACGGTGTTATGTACATTTATACTTACCAAAACCACAATGCAAGACATTCGAGCGAGTAACACAAAACTCGTTGCTGTATAAGTATTTAAGGAAGTAAGCTGTATTTCATGTGCGGCTATCTAACGATCGATTACGTGCAATTGATGGCTTGGGAACACCGCGCTATCGTCCATTATTTACTTCCATGCTTCCACTGTTTAAATATATCAATTATATAGATATATGGATATTGCTCTGAAACTTGTACAAAAGCAAATAGGTGAATGAATTAAAGAACATTATGAGATGTTCGTAGTCCACACGTTTACCGCCACACCATCATGTCTTCTCCGCAAAATAATTAAAACTTGCGATGATGCATTATAATCATTTATGTTTTCCTGACATATCCACAAATTAAAAGGTATCATTGTAAAGACTTGTGTTCCAAAAAAACATTGAACAAATTTGACGGAATATGGCATTGTGAATGACGAGATAGTGTGCTGTTACTCGAACGCTGTTTACTTTTCCATGTTGGCGCGACGTCATTGTGCCGCGCTCGCCTGTCTCGCTCTCGTCGAGCTCCAGATTATCCGACAATTCGCCCCAAATTGCAAGAGCACTTCATTCCGTGTTTCTTTATGGACTACAGTTTGAATCTTTACGCAGTACGAAATATGAACGTCATTGGTTTAAGCTGTTTGTAAAACTTTTCCATACCAAGATAATTCCACTTCCTAGATTATTATCTCGGGTCATATTAAATTTATATCCCAAATATCCTGTCATGCAATTTGGTGGTGGATCTTCCGGATATTGCTTGCCTAAGATTACATTACCGTAATTTACTATTCTGCCAGCGCCGAGTTCGTCGACCGCGCAATTTTCATAAGCAACATCTGAATTGTCGGAATAGTATATTGTGCGCGTTAAAAATCTCATAACAACAAGTTGGCTTCAGACAAAAATGTTTATACATTTCGTTGTGTACATAATGAATCTGTTTCTGATGAGGATGGTTTAGTTTCTCGCCGCATCTTGAGATACTCGTGTGTCGATGATATATAAAAATACACACATCTTGATGATTTAAGTACACTAGGAATTGTTGATTTATAGCACACTATTTTAATACTCGGTGCCGTTAACCGAATTGTTACACGAGATTGTGATAATACCGGCAGTTCTATGGTAGATCAAAATTTTCGAACGCAGATATTGGTAGAAGAATGATTTACAAAATATGTACTGGTGAATGTCCAACACTGTTCACACACTATCCATTGTACCGTGAGATTATATTTTACGATAATAGTAACAGAAATCAGAAATCTTAACGCGACTGCCAACAACAACAACTGTAAGAAATTACATTTCAATCAGAGGAACGGTGCGCGGAAGCAACGGGACAAATAAGCAAACGTACATACATTTTTATATACATATAGTATATAAAAATGTATGAAAACGGTAAGAAATAGTTTATCCATTATTTCACAACAAAAAATCCCTTGAATCCCGTGAACAAACCTTCATCCATTATTTCATGACAAAAAATCATGTGAGGTACCTGCTTGCATCCATTAACAATATTTAAAAAAAAAATTAATCGGCGATTTTGCAGAAAATTTAACAAAAACTTGTCCAACTTTTGCAATTGATTTAATATTTGGCGCTTTGGTGTTCAAAGTACAGGAAGTAATCGATCCTTTCTATATAGCTATTGACGTCCTCAGTTATTAAGTATTAATAAATATCACACGCATGAGTAATGATCCATAATTGGCGACAGGAGCTATTGGTGTAAAATGAAACACTTCGTGACATCCGTCGTCTAACTAACTGTACGTCGACGATAATATTTAATGACATAGTATTATGTGACTCTAATTCACTATGCAAAACTATTATTACTTCATTTACTTTATTCGTTGCAGTATTATTTATTGCTTCGGGTCGTTCTTTGTGAATGAGATTTAATTACATGCTGTTATGTTTATATGTAGATATTTTCGATTCCTTTTTTGTTGATGTTTTGATATCAGCCGGTCGGTATGCCTCGCCAGATGTTTCAACTTTCACTTATCATTATTACAAAATGTAATATTAAAGTATTGTATGCATCATCGGTTGATTTTTGCTATCGTGACTCATATCTTCTATATAATAGTTGGTACTAGACTTTTATGAGGCGCGCTGGTGCGGTGACAGCCACGAACAATGTTCATTGGAATTCAGCACGACATGGACCAAACTTTACCTTATCCGGCCAACTCGTAATGTCTCTATTGTTTGCCAGAATAGTTAATCCGCAAGTACTTTGTATCGCACATAATAAAGATAACGTATGGACGATATACCTTGTCTAGTAACTTTTGCATATGCATTGCAATCTTAATACTTTAAAGTGCGTCATTGTTGTATTGTTTAACTTTTCTCCCCCATATGACAATGTTATTCTCTCTTGGCATGTTGGTGATTTGCATCTATTATGTCTTTATCTCGACGAAAGTTGTGCATTTGTTTTTCTTTTTTAAAAACCTTCTTTATAACTGTCTAAAAAGAATTCAGCTTCGCAGCACTAACATTTTTATGCGTAACGGAATGTTTAAGGTAATATTTGTCTCGACGAAATTTTGCTTTCCGTTTCTCTTTTCCGTTTTTATAAACGTTATGTTGCTCTAAAAGAACTAAATTTCAGGGCTTTAATATTTTCATGCCTAACGGAATATTTAAGGAACAGTAGTTTTTTTTGTTCCTCGTTTTTTAGCTGCCCTCTTCAATTTCTATACTAGGAACATTTTAACCGTAGCCTGCTTGGATTTTTCTGTAAATCACGTGGCAAAGCTGCAGACGTCTGTTGCATCAGTTTCTCGGCAATTTCACGGGTGGCGTGTTTTGGCTTCCTAGTGGTGGAAAAGTGAAGTGCGAAGTTTCGGCGAGCCGCTCGGCGCGGCAGAGCGTGGCGCGCGGGGTCGTCGCCTCTTCGCCGCGCCCCGCGCCTCCTATCAACGCTTTTCCTGCCTACAAATTGCTACGCGACTCACATGCACTCTTATATGCATCTCCTCTTTAAGGAAAAAAGTAGCTGCAATTATTGTCAACTACATGAAAGATTTTCGTTATTTTTCCTTTTTTAAGTAACCTCGAAATTACTGATGTCCCTTATTTTTAACTTCCTTTTGGGTTGTTTGTATTCTATGTAGGATTTCTTCACGTACATTCTATTCAAGAATTGCTCGTATAAATCTTGTATAAAATGAACAAAAGCATTTAGATAGTAAATCTGAAACAAATTTATAGGTAAGCCATTCATGAAATTTTTAATACAAATAACGTTGCTTGCAAACAATATATTTGCTGAATATAAGCCAGTTTGATCGCGGTATCTCGAATTCTGGAGGTTTCTACGAGCGGCACCATCTGGAGGGCGCGTTGCGCGAGCGTCGGAGGGGCGGCGCGCGGGGTGCACTCGGGCTTCGGGCGCTGCACCGCCACCGCGCGCCAGTCCTCGAGACACCGGCCGTGCGAACGGCCACCGCGATCCGCATACCGCGTCCTCCGCGCCACTAGCGCCCTCTGCGCTCAGTGCAGTGATAGCCTCCGTCGCCCGCCCTGCATCAGCGGCGTTCGCTTCTTGCGTTGCACACACATGTGAGTTTCATAGAGCTGACTGACGGCCCCAACACACGCACACATCACGAGCCTCCCGCCGCCGGTCAAGCGGCAACTCGCCGGCCGGCATTTCATATAACCTCTGATTGTGGTGTATTTCTGAACAACAAAGTGATTGGTGTTTCTAATATGTTTATGGAAATACTTTCTGTAACTGTGAAAACTAGGTAGGTAAATGAAATTTTTTCTTCAAAAATGCACCACGACAGTATATTAAATAAGAAATAATGAAATTTAATTAATATGTACAAATATAAACTATTGTTTTGTAATGCGGGATAAGTTATAGTAATGTTTTATAACTTTTTTATACAATGGCTTCCTTTTCTAATTAGCTATAAGTAATATACTGCTTCTTCTGATTAATTAAAATAGTGACAAATATTACTCTAGTCGAAGGAAGCATTATCTGCTGAAATTCTATTCTATGAAGCGTTTTAATTAGTTAATTGTATACAAGATAGTCAAATTCGTATTTTTTTTTTTCAACCCATTACAATTCTACTGCTGGAATACGGGTCTCCTCTCATATTGAGAGGGTTAAGGCCAT
>DWDT01000972.1:0-17630 GCA_018245595.1 Microceris scylla | reverse complement strand
AAGTATTAATTATCTAACGTAACGTAACATTACGCCTGCAATCCCCGAAAGGGTAGGCTGAGTAGTGTAGTACACTCCCAAGTTTCACCAGTTACGTTTCGCTCCTATCATGGGATAGGTAGTGTTATAACACTGAGCACAGATCCAGATTCCGAGCTATTACTAGAAATATCTATTAGAAAACTTAAGTTAGAAAAATCCATTAATACCCGACCTGGGATTCGAACTCAGTACCTCTCGATCAGCAGTTGCTATTGCAACCACTCGACCATGGAAGCGGTAATTATCTAACCAAAATAATTTTTGTTTCCATTTCTTTATTTACCGTACTTATATTGGTGTTTTGTTAAGGTAAACGGTGGCAGCGCGGCGGAGCGCGCGGGGTTGCAGGCTGGCGATGCGCTCATCCGCGTCAACAACACCGAGGTGTACACGCTGCGTCACCAGGAGGCGCAGGACGCCATCCGCGCCGCCGGCCCCACCCTCGAGCTCACCGTCCAGCGGTACGTCACCTTCGCACATAATTACCACACTGATTTTCTTACAGGTTCAAAAAATTCAGTTGACTTTTTTTACTGTTCATGCACACATACAAGAATCGCAAGACAGTGCTACTACACTTCTATTTGCCGTTGTATATACAATATTTTTCATTTATATATAAGAAAAGTTTAATTAAATCAGCATTTCAGGTTCTCAGCTTTTACATAACTGTATCACCTGTATGACGTCATATTTACAGTCCTGAAAACATAAAATGCAATTATACAATATATGTTAAAAATTATGTATTGTGAAAGTTGTTATGAAAATCAATTCGCTTTTCCTTTCGGACTTATCCGATATCGCGCGCGAGACGGTTTTTAGAGAAGTAGGTACAGAAAAATAACGGATAGGTCCGAAACTAGTAGCTATGCTAAAAATACATACCTATGTGAGTTAGGAAGGTACAAAATTCGATCAGATATTATTACACTTTATAACGGTTAAGGTTATTTAAATTAAAAAGGCATATTCATACTCGTACGACACAAGTCCGTACATAATAAAAAACTGGTGCCACCACCAATCAATTGTCATTCACGTTGCATTGTAGAGAATTTATTCCACTTGAATACGACATGTATACAACACTTTTATGGAAGCCAGATGTGATCATTACGCAAGCCATTTGCGTAATTGTAAGCTCGAATGTATATATTGTTCTGAACAAGTTTTTCAATTCAATACGAATATTTGCAGCTTCCGACGTTGGAGGCACGTCGCAGGCGCCTCTCAAAATAGAACACACTTAACATTTAAGCACATGCCAAGTGACATAAGTATAAAACTTGATCTTCATTCACATTCCTCCACACTATTAAAACACCGGTTCAATAAAAGCATTGACATAAATATATATGTATGTAGCTGCAGCTGGATCAATTATAATTCCTGTTGGTTTTCGAAAGGCCGCATAAAAATGATTGTTGCGCTCTTGAGCTAATTTCGTTTTAATTAAACCCCTTTGAATGTTATAAAATCGCGACTTTATCATTCACTTTCACTGGCTGATATGCGTTTCCAGGTAGGTAGGTATTTTTGTAATTTGTATCGTGTCATGTACCGTTCGTGCAAGGTGATCAATTTATACAATGTGAGTTTGTCAAGTTAATCAAGCTTGAGCTTAAGTAAAATTTTAACATAGTGATATTTTAATTGTGCTGGCAGCTTATTTGGTCTTTTATGCTGGCAGTGGCGGCGGTACGTGGCGGCCCTCCGTGACCCCGACGGGCAGCCTGCCGCGGCCGGGCTCCCGTCCGCTCGGAAGCACACCCACACCAGTAACAACGACTTCGCTCAAAGCCAATCCGCAGCCTTCCCGCGCCTTTGGTTCTGGTCACAACAGCGTCGCCAAGCCTTTTGGTTATGTAAGTTATAAATTTAATTAGTTATGAGGAAGTAATATTGGAACACGCTATTTCTTCACTCAGAAAAAAGGGGGAGTGGTGAGGGTAAATACTGCGAAGAAACTAAAGTTCTTCATAGATAGTGTTCTTTATATCTGTGAAGTCTGCTAAAAAGACTTGGTCAACGTGGCAGACTAACCTTAATTCTTATTTCGAGGGGAGACTTGTGTCCAACAGTGGAGAAAGGATTAATGATGATGAAATACATAAAATATATAATTTAAATAGAATATCTTCATTAACGTTCCGTAATTCCTATATACCCTATATGAAATGACCATCAGCCACTCCATGTGACATTGTTGTTTTGATCAATACCATTGTTCAAGGTGGCAGTGTTTCATAAATTTAATGCACACGTGCACTGGACGTCAGCAACTTGTATGAACATACAAGGCGATAACAGCACTTGAAACGAGTTTACTCAGTGTCGGTTCACATTTTGATCGGTGCACTCGTATGTACTTAAATTTTTGTCGATAAATCAATTTCAGATGAACGGTAGCGATTCTGTGAAGAGCATAGTGAACAAGCAATACAACACGCCAGTCAACATGTACAGCGACAAGACCATAGCTGAAACTCTCTCCGCTCAGACCGAGGTGCTCGCTGGCGGCGTGCTTGGGTAAGTCTAAAGTACAAAATGGCTAATCTCGACGTATTACAGCCTACCTAGGAACTGTTTAATGCCCTGGACTGTGACGAACAGCAGTGCAGACTGCGAGAAGCTGTGGGATTATGTTCAGCAGTGAACTGCAACAAGCTGATGTTGTATTTATGTGTGACAAAAGCATAAACTAGATACCTAGCACGTTGCTCAGTTTAGTATTTAGTTCTGATAGTTTTGATTGACGTATGTTGCATATTCGATTCTAATAATTTTCTTTTTAAATGTTAGCAAATGATTCTTTAATCTTGTTTCGATTATAAACTAACAGTACTGACATGTTTTAAATTCCTTTTATTGTTTCTCCCATGTCTTTTTTTCTTGCCGATCACAATGGTTTACAATGTTTTTTCTAAAATTATAATAGTCTGATATATGTAGACTGATTTAACTTTTTTACAAAATATGAACTCTTCGGAAAGACAAAATGATTACATAGCCTCAACAGAGTTGCTATTGCAAACTGTAAAGTAAAGTACCACATAATTTCAATAGCCACAATAATCAACGAGCAATATGATTTATTATTCAAGATAATATTCAAACAAAAACAAAAAAAAATTAAAAATAACCTAATTGTTTACTTAAACAATTAACTAATGGTATATTTAATATGTGTAAATAAAATTTCGTTATATCGTAGTTGATATTTTTGAAACTCCTTATTTTGCTGACAGAGTGAATTTCAAGAAAAATGAGAAAACCTATGACGCGGAGAAGAGCGCCGTGTTCAAAGTGTTGCAGGAAGAAGAGAACGATCCTGAGCCAGGTATACAAAGAAATCCTTTATGTTTTCCATGTCTCTATATTGTACATCGTGCGATATTGCGTATATTGCGCAATATTGAGGACCACTTAAAATATTCTTGCACCCCTATTCCCTCATTATATGTTTCATATTGTACATAATTGTTGTCACATCAGTCGAAACATTTTGAATTTTGCCCTAAAACCGAAGCTTGGTTTACGTATTTAGGAGCTACAAATCTTGTAGCAAACCGATAGTTAAATTTTGATATGCTAAATTTGAAAGTTAATAGAAATAAATTGGCATATATATATGTAGTAGAGGAAAAGGGCCCGACGACGCCAGTTAGCGGCCTGCGCCACGTGGCGGCGCCCGTCACGCGGCCCGACGCGCCCATCAACAACACGGGCGGCCTGCCCCCCGGCCAGAATATATGCGAGGAGTGCGAAAGACTCATTACGTAAGTCGGACGGACCGCGGGCCGACACGGTTGCAAAACGACAAATCATTCGGTTTCGACTGCGCGCGGACGGCGCTGTGATCTCATTTACGTTTTCAGCACGAGACCCTTCTCTTTTTTTCTCAAGAGCGGTATTGATGTCACCCTTTCGTCTTCTCTTGTCTTCCTCCCAGTGTTCGAAACTTTATCATTCCAGCGTCTACTGACCCCCACCCTCCGTGATTAAACATTATACCCTAAATAAGGATGTGATTAATCTGCTATGACTCGATTGAACTTGTTATGTATTAACTAGGTTGTGTTCTCTGAAAAGAAGTGCAGAAAATTCGAAGAAAGTAAGTACCTATTCCATGCAGCGGAATAAATCCACATCGTGTCCAATTCTCAATATTTTTCATAGGTTTTGGAAAAATTAGTACCTATTTCATCCAGCAGTTAAAGTCAGCAGAGTTTTTGATTTGCAATTATACTCATAGCAAATTTTGGAAAAGATAGTAAGCGTAGGTTATACAAGGTCGGTTTGAACAAGAATAGTACCAATAAGAAGTAAGGTCGGTAAGTCGCGGAGAGTAACGGATATTGCGGGCCGGCAGAGCCGTCTCACTTTTATTCGCGCGCAAGCGTGGCGCGCGCCGGCTCGCCGAGCAGCCTGCTGCGCACGCACCGCTCGCGCTCGCGCACGCCGCGCGTGCTGCCGCCCGCGCCCTCCCCCGCGCCGCCCCCCGCGCCCCGCGCCTCCACCGGCACGCAGACGCCGGCGCCTAGCGAGCTGGCGCCCGACGCGCCGCACCGGCCCAGCATTCCCGTGGGCTGCCACCAGGTGCTGCCGGACGGCCGCATCGCGCTGGGCGCGCCGGCGCAGCCGCAGCCGCCGCAGGGCGCGCTGCCCGTCCTCAACGACACACCCTATTGCTCCGAGTGTAATCGCTACATTATGTAAGCGGCGCTCGCCCGAATGTCTTGACGTGTTTGCGACCGTGTCGACCTGTGTACCTAGTTCTATTGTATGGTAGATTGTGGTAGTTCTATTCTGTCCCACGTTGCGACTCCCTCGTTACAATAGTTTTGTAAATATCAGGGTTATACTACACGAGGACGCCGCAATTGGCAAATTGTCGCGATAAAAATTAATAATTATCTTAACATTCATCATGTATCTATCATTTATTAATTAATTCATCTCTTTAATATACATCTATTCTGTAAATATGTATTTTTACGTAGAAAAAATATATGTCAGCGCAGATGTACTAGCCCACTTCGCTCAGCATGACTTCACTTAGACAACACGGTATATATACGCACTTTTGTACCTTTGCCTCACAGTGTACTGAACGCAACGCACGAGAAACAAATTGGTGAGCATGTTGTAATAGAATTAGATATATTAGCAAAATAACATAAATGTTGTCAAGCATTTTCTTGTCGCCGTCTTTTAGACGATACTTCGTATACCGTCAATTCAAGATTATTATTATTATTACTACATTATCACGCCAGGTCTCTAAGGGATTAGCCGAAAGTATCGATTGCTATGTATTTCTATCCTTACAGACTTGACGTGGTTCTTGTACATTCATGACTATTTTCATATGTTATACAACAAAGCTGCTTTAATTCACTGCTTATTATCATCAATCTAAAGTTCATTCCATCGGTGTCCTATTCGCCATAATATTGAACGTAAATTGTAAAATCACTTGTGCTGTAGTGGCGTGTTCGTGCGCATCAAGGACAAGAACCTGCATGTGGAATGCTTCAAGTGCTCAACGTGCGGAAGCTCCCTGAAGAATCAAGGCTACTACAACCTGAACGGCAAGCTGTACTGCGACATCCACGCCAAGTTGGTTGCTCGTCAGAACCCACCTGCGCCCAACCTCGAGCCCGTCACCGTGCCACCGTAAGTAATTTATCCCTATGTTTACCGTTGGTATTAAATATCATCATCATCATCATCATCGTCAATATCTCGATGTCCACTGCTGCACATAGGTCTTCCCTAATCGGTTATCGGTAATCATTCCATCAGGTCCTGGACCTTTCGAATACAGCAGTTTTCCGCTGACTCCTTCAGGTCGTCAGACCATCTCGTAGGAGGAATATCAAAGATACTTAATAGTGAAGTCATAATATCATCAGCCTGTATACGTTTATTAGTGGACATAGACGCACATTAGGGGCTTGAAGGTCCTAGTACTAGTGCTAGTGTTATTGGGGAATTGCCGAATAGAAATACTAAATATGCAACAGAAAATATCGATAAGTGTACTTTTAAAACCTAACAAGGATTTTTGTCATCAACATCATTACTTGTATTCTTTCGTTATTAGACGCGGTTTTGTTCATAAAATGATAAAGGCATGGTCTTAAATAGCCAAAGAGAGAAAGATAAATTCTTAGATTTTCATCTCCGTGTTGGCAAATTTCAAACAAATACGAGAACTAAGTGTTCGCTTGCTTAATTTATAAAAAGCAAACTTTTTTTTACACAGAGGCAGCCGCATCCCTACGAACACGTATTCCACTCCTCTTCCTCCGCTCGCTACCAACAACTATACTAATGGCTCTTCATCGATGTTCAGCGTAAGTATAATAAATTATGTGTTTATGTAAGTAAACAAAGTCAGTAAGTCAATAAAATAAGACAAAACATCACACAAACTGCACTGTACTCTTCTAATTTAGGTAGCAATTCCATCTAAATTTGGAATGCAACCATTAAATGATTGGTTATAACCGTTGTATAATTAATCACATGAATACATGCCCAAATGTTGCGCGAACTTCGATCAGCGTCGTCACCCCGTTAATAATAACTTGGCGGAGTGACAGATTATCGACGGGTAATTGATCGCACTCATTCGCACGGCAGCCATCGAGCAACCTGTCCGGGCCGAAACCGTTCGGCTCGTCCATCGGCTCCGCATACTCGCCGTCGCTGTCGCCGCGCTCGGCGCCCATGTCGCCCGCGCGCCCCGCGCACGCGCCCGCCGCGCCCGCGCACGCGCCCGCCGCGCCCGCGCCCGCGCCCGCCGCTGCGCCCTTCGCTCCCAGTAAGCGAGTCACTTTTGCTATGTAATCACTACCCACCACACGTGTACCACTTACTGGACACTGCCAAACACCTATTGTGCCCTCCTCCTACCCATCTATACCACTTGCAGTACACGCTCCAAAATACACACACCAATACCAGGTGGGTTTGTGTGTATAGGTCTAAGTATGACTGTGGGACTATGGTGTAAGGGAGTATACTGTAAGCGGTTTAGGTATACTACTTGCAGGACACTTCCATGCACCAATGTATACCAATTATGAATAAAGGTACAAAAACCTATACAACATCCAGAAATATTTTCAATGACATTGTATGAAATGATATCAGGATTAGGTAGCGCAAGAGGAACCTACTATAAAGCTATTATTAAATGGTCAATTTGATGGCTGCTTCTCGCGCATTATTCTATGGGTGGTTCTGAACGGTGGTTCAAACCGAACCATAAATGTCATCTATACACAAATTAATGTATAATATGAGTTTTATAATCTGTTATACTTTTATTAAGCAACACAGTACGATCTTCTTAAAATTGTTATTTTTTTCAGTATTTTAGTATTTTTAAGATACACCTATATACATTTGTCATATTATAAATTTGTTGATATTTATAATCTATGGTGCTTTTTATACTATGATTAATTTAGGAGATACTCAACTTGCAATGGTCTCTATGTCTTTATACTTTTTTAAATGTTATACTTGATTTTAATTTTATTATACCATTAGTATCTCATTTTTTTTATTTTTAGAACTATATATTTTAAAAATCTGTTTTACATTTATTAGAACAGAATACAAACTTTTATAGGCTTGCAAAAACGAGTTCTACTGTATAGACATACATTTTTTTATAAAAAAATATATTTTTCATGTTTTATTAAGCGTTCTTGAAAATGTATTGAAATTAACAATGTTATATTATTCTTTGAATATAGTGCCACATCGACAATCGAATCGAATAATAAAAGGTAATACTATATTTAAAGACTTATTTAAAAAAAATATGCTCACTAACATAAAATATATTGATGTGGCTTTATATAAAGTTTTCTTAATACAAACATATATTCTTAGTATTATTAAAAACGACTTCTACTATTACTCCAAACGTAGTTATAGCATGTAACCAAAGTTGAATAATATATCAAATTAATAATGTAGTTAAAAATTGTTAATTAAAATATGTAAAAGAACGTAACTTTTATAAACAAAATTAACTATGTGACCGATAGTTATTAATTAATTGGTTTAAAGAATTTCATAATATAATATAATGTAAACGTATTTCAATGAGTCAATTATTGTAACAAATGATACAATTATTAAGTTGTTATTTGTTTTGACAGAGGCGCCAGTTTCCATTTTTAAAGGTAATTTATAAATAATCACAGCCCTGCTTATAAATTGCTATTAATGTCTATATGTAAATACCAAAGTAATGTGTATGTGCTACGCTGGCGGCCAATGTCAGGTGCAGCATCAAAATAACTTCTTTTTTGGCACTGAACCTCTCTGTCCAGTCATGCGTTGTTTACTACGCAATATTTTTATTATTTAGTCAGATAACACACGCGCCCGCTCTTAAAATATATTACTGTTTAGTAAATAGCTTTATATATACACTCATAGTTTTGAAGTTAACTAATTAAAACTTTCATTTATTTTCCCCTCCTTCACTACGTAACCCATACTGTTGTGACATACTAATAGCTAAAAACGTCAAAACCATTGTGTGGCCCCCACAGAATCCTCCTGAAGACGAACCCTTAAAAGATACTGTTTCAAAACCGTTTCAAACTATCCCTGGCACAGACTTAGCGCCTATGTCGTTAGAAACTCCAAGCATGAATACAGAATCATGTTCTCAAATAACTAAACAGCAAGAAAAATCAGCGGAACAGATTGTTTCATCTTCACGACAGACCGCAGAAATTACTTCAAACGTCTCATATTCTTCCGGTACCATGTCAACTGAAACAGCAACTGTAGCTAAAGCGGAACCTGTGTTACAAAACATTGAGTCACAATTCAAGCAAAAGACTAGTTGCACTATACGATCTGTGTCTGAAAAGTCCACATCCGAAAATAAATCTGTCACCGTTTGTCAGTCCCAGTCGAATCACCCAGATGAAGGCATTGTCGGTAATAAAATGAAAACTGAGAAAATAGTAATGGAACAAAGCGCAATACAACAAGTTGCAGAGTCTGCTTCAATGCAAAGCCACATAACTGTAAAGACGTCTCAAGAAGACAATAAAAAAGCTAAAATAACCGCATCAGACAATACAAGTACCTATAGTAAGGAACAAGCTTCTACTTGTGAAAACATTTCACAAGATTCAAAGTACAATGAAGAGTCTCGCGCTAAAATCGATATGAAATCTTTGAGATCAGTGGAAAAATCCAAAGAAGAGACTCAACAAAAAACGGAAAAAAATATATCGGTTCAGTCATCTAACTTACCAATGGACAAAGCAAATCTCGCTTCATCAGTAACTGCTGAATCAATGGTAGATGCACTTACAACCGCGCCAGATAGGCCTTATTCTCCATTGCCTCAACCTGCTCCAAGCATTATGTTATCTACTAGCAATGACGACGATAAAAAACCAGCAGCACCAGTAACGGCACAAACTAAGAATCCAGAAAATATTGAAACAACTACAAAGCCGTCTCCAATATTTAATCAGCAACCAAAACGGGCAATCTCACCCATTCCTCCTATCAAAACTTACAATCCACCTGAGAAAAAAGAGGATCCAGTACCTATGCCTCCTGAAACAACACCGTATATTCCGCCTGACTTTAAAATAACTATTGAACCCAAAGTACCACGCGAAAGCAATTCATCTCCCTTTGTAGAGGCTTTAACAACGGCTCCTCAGAGACCCTTTACACCCGTGCAGATGCCAATAATTGAACGCGGCTCTTTAAGAGATGCTCTAACAATCGCCCCAGATCGTCCCTATAGTCCATTGAATCCATTAAATATTGCAAATCCACCATCTCATTATACTGCAACCTCCACGATGCAAGTGCAATCAACGACGTCAGATTTAATACGTCCAGTTGCAACACAAACTGCTAGTAATCAAGTTCAAAATCAAGATTATTCTGAGCTTACGTCTATGCAAAATGCTGGTAAAATACAATCATCTTCTGTTGCATCAGCATTTAAGCCAGTAGCAAAACAAGTATTTCAAACACAACCTGATGAGCTCTCTGCAATAAGTAATTTCCCCCCAATCAGTGAGGATTTACAATCAAGTTATCAACAATTTTCACGTGAAAAATCTGAAATGATTGTATCTGAATCAAAAGCAGCATCTAGTTCTGTGAGTACCGCACGGGGTTATTCTTCTGTAAAATCAGCACAAAATTACTTTGAACAACTTGATAAAAAAGAAACCTTATCATCTACGGCCGTCAGATCCAAATCTGGCTTACAAAAACCTGATAGTATACCTATTTACCAACAAAACTTTGAACTATTGCCCTCTCAAAGAGGTATTAGTCCTGAATTATACAATGCTCCCGCCGTGCCGCAAAGACCTGTTACTCCAACAACAGACCCTCCATCGAAACCGCGGGATAAATCCCAAGAACCGAGGCCAACCACGTTTGCCCCTATATCAGCAAACCCTAACATCCCACAAATTAAAACTCCTACTCAGCAAGTTCCCGTTCAATTTAAACATAAGGATACCCCCATATCTATGACTTTCCAACCAGTGCCTAATGAACAATCGTTAAGGGTGTCTCCCGCTCGTAGCCGACCTTCAACTCCCAGTTTAATTAACAAACCTGCACCCATAATACCTCATTACCAATTAAATTTGGTTACTGTTGAACATTCAGCTCCTGAAAGTCATGTTTATGATCCTTCTAGTAGAGAAGCAAGTCGATCCCCTACACCTAAACCCAGATCGCGTTCTCCAGCTCCAGGACCACCAAGTAACATCTTGAAAGCGCAAGCTCCACGTATTAAAGAAACATCACAACAGTCTATGTATGGACAAACATTAATTCCTCTACAGTCACCGTCGATTCAAAAAAGGGAATATGAATCATCACAGAGTAACACAGACCTTGCAAATATTTCCATAGCCCAAAATCAAAATCAATCCTTTGTTGTAAAACAACAAGGTGTTTCAAACGTGGGTTACAAAACTGAGAGTTATCAGAAGGGTGATGTAAGATTCAAAGAAGATTCGATGATTAATCAAAATTATGGGCAAAGACAAATGCAATCCCAAAATATATCAGAATTTGGTAACACTACTGTGCAGACAACAAGGAAAACATTTGAAGAATTCGAAAGATCACAATCTGCTAAAGTAATAGAGATAAGAAAGGGTGGTCTGGCATCTGGATTTTCACAACAACAGATAGAATCTAATATACAGTTACCCAATATTAACGCTAAACAAGCACTTCCGCCGCCTGTCATGAGTTTATCGACGCCCCAACAGAATTTATCAGCTAATATTACTAATGAAAACTTTTCCAACGCTAGACAGTCTCCAATGTATCAACCACATCCTTCGATTTCTGGTGCTAACCAAGATCCAGTGTGTGATCCTACCCCATCGACAGGTTCCGGAGTAGGAGCTGGCGCTCGTGGAAAAACATTTGGTGTGTCATCAGCACCAAAACGTGGCAGAGGAGTTTTGAATAAAGCTGTTCTTCCTGGGTCTCGTGTACCCCTTTGCGGTTCCTGCAATGGGAACATTAGGTGATGCGATTATAAAAAGGCGTGTTGTTGTTGTTTTTGTGCTGTGTTGCATGGGTAAAATAATTTTATTAAAGTTTTTATGAATAATAATTTTATTTGTATAGTTCGAGAGTATTTTAACTTCTCTTTTTCTAACTAATAATTTTTAACTTGTGTTTGTTTGTTTATTTGAGTGTTTTGTTTTTCTAACAGCTAACGAAACGCAGATTCCCAGCAATTCACATAAAACTGAGTTCAAGAGTCCTGCAGAAGAACGACTTATCAGGAAGATGGCAAAAATGGCGCTTAATGGATACGAAATCGGTATTCAGAGAAAAATTAAACCAGCTGACCACATTCAGTCCATGGCCGATAAAATACAAGATACAATTGTAACAAAACATCCTCTTAATTCAGACAGTGCACCTTCTGGCGAAAGTAGTCAAGAAAATACTTTGAGACGCCCTCTTAAAAAGTCATATGATAAACCGTTTAAAACGACAGACCTCAATCACGTCTTCAATCACAAGGATATTAATGCATGTCACTTAATAGCAAGTGGTAATTCAAATAACGAAAATACTCCGGTGCCGCCTCCAATTCCAACAACTCCAGTGCCAACATTTAATGCACATAGCACTCCAATTCGAAACAAATACAACTCGAGTAACAGTCTAAAAAAATCAGATTTTGCGTTGAAAAACAACAGTAATATGTATAACGAAGATTTCCTCAACGTTAATAGCGGTGAAAAAAACAGAAATGGTGATAATCACTCAAGTTGTGATATCTTAAACAAAATGTTTAATAATTCTGATACAGCATTGCGAAAAAAAGATAACAATGTAAAATCTAGTTTCATAGTAGAAAATGATATAAATGTTCAAGATGTTCATAAATCTGAAAATAAATTTGAAAACAGTTATTCGAATACTTTAAACAAACGTAAACTATTTGAGAGGATGGATGCCATTAATGATTCCAACAGTTTTAATAAATCAGAACCAGAGGAAAGTTTTAAAAACAGTGACAAATGTAATAGTTTATATAAAAACAACACATTAGAAAAAAATGTGAATGTGGAAAACGGCAAAAACAACACAAAATGTCAAGACGAGGATATCAAAATTTTACCTAACAGTCTGTCTGATAACACTTTATATTCGTATAAACTGTTAAAGTCGAACAATACAGATAATGGCAGTGATTTAAATGCTTCACATGATCATACAATAGAAAAGAAAGATTATTCTGATGAAGTTAACATTCCCGATGAAGCAAATAAGAAAGATGACGTAGAATCAGAAGTGATAGTTACAAGACGGGAGAAAAAAAATACCAGGAACGATGACGGTAGAAGAGATTCTCACATCATTGCCCGTCCTCTAAGCACGATGACCTCCGTGGATGTGGCGGACGGCCAATATATATGCCATAAGTGTGACAAGCCCATTATCAGGTAACCAAAACAACAATTATATAATCACATAAAGAAAAAACAATACACAAGGAAAGCATGAGTTTTTTTTGTAAAGCATGCGCTTTTTTGTAAAGCATGCGCTATTTTAACATGGATTAATATTTTTTATGAAAAAAAATACAAGAACAACCTGTTAACCATCCGTATTTTAAATATATTATTGTCTATATCCAGGGGCCCATTCATAACAGCTTTGGGTCGTATCTGGTGCCCAGAACATTTCATCTGCGTCAACGCCACCTGCCGGCGTCAGTTGCAAGATATAGGCTTCGTTGAAGAGAATGGCCAACTGTACTGCGAGTTCTGCTTTGAGCAATACATTGCTCCCGCTTGTGACAAATGTCATGCGAAAATTAAGGGTGTAAGTAATCAAAATAGACATGTACCATATATACTTAAACATTTGCAAAATTTATTTGTTGATTATTTTTATATATTTATTATTTTTACGACAACACGAGAGCTCTCCTTCAAAGCCGGCAAAGCATTGGCCACTCCCCGAGTTTTGCAAATGTTCATAGGCGACGGTGACCACTTCCCATTAGGCGGCCCGTCTGCCTGTTGGTCAGGCTAAACATAAAAAATGTCATAAAATATTTATAGTACACATCTTGCTATACACTCTAACCGAAAATTATATTTTTTCATGCGTTACAAATCTTAATTGTTGCTTTATCGCCCAGGACTGCTTAAATGCCATCGGAAAACATTTCCACCCGGAATGCTTCAGTTGTGTTTATTGTGGGAAATTATTCGGTAACAATCCGTTCTTCTTAGAAGATGGCTTACCATACTGTGAAGCAGGTAATAATTTTTTACAATATTTATCCGTTCTTTTATAATTAAATGCAATTGGGTACGCAAATCTAAGCCCTCAAGAAAATTCATCAATCGCTATTATTTAAATGAGACCCTTTCATTATACCTTTTTAATTTTCGTGTTTAGATAAAACTGGTTATTTTAAATTTAAATTTGAAATTTATATTACGTAAACATAATGATGTCTATACGGCTTCCATTTTGTGTGATCGCTAATGCTTGGCAATGGTTTTCCAGACTGGAACGAGTTATTTACTACGAAATGTTTCGCTTGTGGGTTCCCCGTGGAGGCAGGCGACAGGTGGGTCGAGGCGCTCAACAATAACTACCACAGTCAGTGCTTCAACTGCACGGTGCGTATGAAACGAGCCTACTTACAAACATATTCAACACATCACTGACAGGACAAATTATGTTTGAAACCTGTCTCAACAAAAATTTTGATCTCGAACCGTCAACTATCCTTTAACAAAAGTCTTTATTCCTACATGTACGGTCAATGCGAATACATAAAATAGTCAAAACACAATTATACCTCATGTACATATTGATCCATCTAAATATCATAAGCTCCTCAGACATACAAAATTTATTTTCGATTGTATAACGAAAAATCCATTGCCACATTATTTAATTTATGTAAAATACACGCACATGTCTGGCTGAATATCTCCGTGTCATATTAATTTCGAAAAGTACATACACAACCAGATTATTAGGTTAATGAAAATTTTCATACAAAGCTCGTCATACGCTGCCAATCTGTGTTATTTTTCTCCCAATAATTAACAGAATATTGTGTGTTTCCAAAAGTGTGATTCATTGTAGAGTATCATATTAACTGTTTTTACCTTAGACCCATCACTCCAACCTTCCCAAACTTCAAGAAGGTCGTATATTTTGTTGCTTAGTTCACATTTATATATGTATATGTAGAATCACTATCTTCAAAAATGTATGCTTGTATAAATGCTTACTATATCGTAAACTTGTGAATGATAAACATCGTAGATGTTTTGGCTATTTTATGTTTACATATGTATTATTTATTTATAATTAATGTACTTTTTTCTTTGCCTTTTAAAACATTTTACTTAAGGTGAATACTTCTAAGATCAGATATTAAAGTAATAACTGAATTGTAATTGAATTGTTGTTTATTGAAGCGATTAAGACGCGGAACTTTCTAAGCTATGTTCTTCCAAGGTGAAACAGTCGATGTCAATTAGTGGTCAGTCCTTATATTGGAAATTGTTCAACACTCCTTGAAAATATCTGACAAGGGTTAATACCGTGATTTTATTACCGTAAAATATTCGACATTTAAGATTTAACTTTAGGAACAAATAAATGCTCATGAAAATTTGCCCAATGTATCACCTGATCGGCCTGATGTTGCTTAAGTTAAAAAATCTTTGGCGATTTTCAGCTCCGTTATCTAAGGATAAAAATTATTCAAAAAAATTTCAAATCACTTTATATAAACAATCAAACTTATGAGTAAATACCATTTGTTTAAAAATTACTGCTCCACTACAGGTCTGCAAGAAGAATCTCGAGGGACAGAGTTTCTTCGCCAAGGGAGGCCGACCTTTCTGTAAAATACACGCCCGCTAAGAGTCCTGTAACGATTATATACAACACCGACACTGTTTATTCGACCACAACGTTTCGTCCAGTCTCTCCTTCGCCACTTCCACTCGGTGACATTAGTCCGCCACAAAGAACAAGAAAATTGGAAACGCCCCTCCACTTTGATGGAGGGTTGTTTTCCGACATCAGAAGCGCGGATGGAAAATTGTTGAGTAAAGTGACTGTCGATCGAGTGCATAGTTCAACACGACACGATGTAACAGAATCGCCAAATGTTTTTGAGACTACTGGGTCAGGTGGAACCAGGGATTATATTGACGATATAATAAAAACGGAAACAATTACGAATGAAGACGTGATAAAAGTAAAATTCACACCAATACCGCCCGAATTTGATTCGTTTTCTCATCTTTCTTCACTACAAACGAATCGAGTAATTACACCGATTAAGTTTATCAAAGACGACTTTGAAGACCTACAAAGTTATAAGATCGTTAATTCAATGTTTAAAGAAAAAGATACGGAGATAGACACGGTAGTCGAAAGAAACATCACTGAAAAACTTCGTGTTGTTGAAACTCCTAAAAGAAGTTGCAGTCCACTCGCAAATTTGATCGTGCCTGAACAATTGACGAAAATTGACAGTTATTTGCAAGAAAGTCTTAATATTTGTTATGAAACACAAATTGAAGCTAGGAAAACTCCAGTACCCATAGGAACAGAAAGAGAGACTGAACATCAAGTAAAATATTCACAAATACTGTTAGAGAAAGAGACAAACAGTGCAGAGAAATTAAAAGTAAATGAACAAAGTTATTTAAAGGAAACAACATCTGAATGTACTTCTAGCTTGAAGAGTCCAGTAAATTATAAATCTGACTTGGATCAGACAGAAACACTTGCGATGAAACAATCTGCAGAAAAATGCGCAAAAACCATGACAAATCAAGTAAACAGTGTCGACAAAAAACAAAAGGGGATCCTAAATGCTATTTCCAATATGCCAATGCACTATCATGCAGCAATCCTGTGTTTTTTTCTAATTGTATATAACCTCATTTATCAATATGCTAAGCAAAATTGTAACAAAAAATAAACCAATATTTAAGTACTAGTGTATTTTAAGAATAAAACGGTATGAAGTTAAACCTAGTCATCAAAGAATTTTCACTTATGAGAATTTCAAGTAGTATTTATGTGCCTGTTCTACTTTGACATGTTCTTGTTAACAGATAATGAAGAAGATGTAAATAATTTCAGGTAACAAATATTTAATCGTTTGTGTATCTGTAATTTTTTTAATATTTACAAATTGGTGCTTAATACTACTACGAATTGCGCGCAATATTGTGATACTTTACTTCTTCTAATTTAAATTTAAGGCTTTGTACACAGCTTCCGGAATGTTTCAATAAACCGCGACTAACATTAACAGTAGACAATAATGAGTTAATAAAAAATGGAACTGGACAGATAAGCTATTGGTGCACCAAATGAATAAATTATGATGAACAGATAAGCTGCAGATAAACCACAGTTTTTTAATATTACCTATTATACTATGTATTGATACTATGCTAAAATATGTTTGACATAGATTTTTTACCGAAATACGAATGTATCTTGAAGGTTACTTTTACCACAATTATATACAAGTAAAAATGATTTGTTATACAACCCTATTTTTTAATATATTTATTGTAATTTACAATACTACGTAATAGTTAACAATGCATAAGTATGTAAGCTTAAATAAAGTATTTTATCTTACAAATTGTTTTATTATTTTAATTTGTTCATAAGGAAATATCAGCTGAAAATCCTTACCAGACATAAGTGCCATCAGATACTTTTGTCTAGAAAAATTAGATTTCGATTATACATATAATTTTGATGTAAAGTATATCTTTTTGCCATACTCTCTGTCTAATAAAGGTTTATATTAATACTAGCGGACCTGGCAGACGTCGTGCTGGCCGGAAAAGCCGTTTGCAGTAAATAGGTGAATTTAAATGAAAATTAGACTGCCTCGTTGGTCCAGTGCTTGCAAGTGCGACTGCCGATCGGGAGGTCCTGGATTCAAATCCCGGGTCGGGTACTATTGGATTTTTCTAATTTAGAATTTCTAGTAGTGACTC
>DWDT01000971.1:0-17632 GCA_018245595.1 Microceris scylla | reverse complement strand
TCAGCCTATCTCAGTCCACTGCTGGACATAGGCCTCCCCTAATGAGCGCCATCGCGCCCTGTCCTCGGCTTGTCGCACCCAGCATCAAGCAGCACCCTGCCTGCAGTTTTTCGCAGATCGTCATCCCACCGGGCTAGAGGGCGTCCTACGCTACCTTTGCCGAAACCAATCATGTAAAGCGATAAACATAAAACAGTGGCTATATACCTACTTCTGCTGAGACTCTTATTCTAGAGAACATGACAGCCGACCTAATATTATGACACCATTCGTATTCATTACAGCTATATTTATATCTAAAGTCAAGATATTCTACCAAACTTAAGCTTATATGACTTCAATGATGCAAAGCAAATAATTGATTTAACAATGAATATTGCAATAAGTATGAACACAGATTAAACTGAAAGCATTCTTCCAGTAACGCCACTAGCGCACAATAATCTCTAACATGCGCGCTCTAGACGTTACTTTATCTGTGGATACCAGTGCGAGATTATACAGCACAGTCGACGTAATCCGAAACGTGCAGATTCACATTCCACCAGCCCTCAACACTTCTTAAATACATCCCATGTACATCAACCAATGCGAAACTAACTTTAAGTCTACCCCACAAAGTTCAAACTCGGAAAACAACCCCTAAATGCATGTTACATTAAGTTGAAATGTCCAGACGTACAGCCAAATTACAAACATATACGCTTATTCTTAAAGTTGCTTTTCAAATAGTAAGATATAATGCATTAGTAGAGCGTTAATTGGTGCTTCGCCATTAAGACGATCCCCAGGTCGTTAACCTTCATTTTGTATTCGCATCTCACGCTTGACTGTTTACGTGTGAGTATCAATTAGTGATTCTGTTACTAATGACGTGATGTTCATGAGTTTTTGTACATTTGATATATTGAAAGAAAAGTATGTCGCTATTAAATACTTTTTATGTCTAGTTTACTTGTCTGTCATACCTTCAAATTATTATGGTGTCATCTTACTTTGCTCTGGCAAAGAAACAGTTCATGGCTTGGATCTAACAAAATTGTACCGACGTCGGCAAATTTTTTTTTATTCTTTAAAAGGGAAAAAATGCATGCAGATATTTAAACATGCATAATTGTTACTACTTATATTGTCATTAGTCCGGAGACTTACATACTATATCCGTATTTATACCGTACATACTATATCCGGAATTTAAAAAACCTTTGGCCGCACACAATTCAGGATCAAGAAGTTTACGGCAGAACAACCTAACGTTATAATGCCTCAGTTTTATCTTCACCAGACGTTTTTGGTGTCATTGAAGTATATATCATACATAGTAATAACTTAAGCAAACGCAAATAAACGTTTGACATTACACAAAGCAAAACGTGAGTTTTATATTTCAAAATCCATTCGAATTGTAATCGGTATTTCACAGTAGATAAATCGCATAGAACTCAGGGATTAACAATCAATTTTATGTTCCGTTACGTCATCCTGTTATCACAGTTTTAATCCGCTTATTCCATTTGCACGCCACGAAAATCGTTTCAATCATTGATTTGATTGTACCATTATATAGTCAGTAGCTCCATATATGTTTACTATTTTCTCTGCCTAGCTCGTAAAAGACCTGGCGAGATAATAAAATAATAATACATATCTAAAAACCGTTTATCAGTTGATAGTTAGGCTCTTTTTATGGCGGGCTCTAGAAGGAAAGGCGAAAGTGACAAGTCATAAATCTGAGCCCTGCGCCAAAAACTTTTTTGTTCAGACAAACACACAATGTTTTACACGATGTTATTTGTTGAGGGAAGCAAACAGGTTTTTTTAACAACGTTAGGCTTTTAAAAGCGGTAAATGTTTAGAAATAATAACATATGTATTCTTTTCCATCTTTACTAAAAAAATCTAGAATTGTTTGAACATTTGTTTCCACAATTGCTCTGACAATTATACTTTAACACAATATAAGATGGACTTGAAGAATCTCGAAAACCAAAAAGTTTCAGATTTTAACTAAATAATGCTACAAATAATTAATTTCAAATTTCGTATTCCATATTATGTCTTAATAAACATTACACATTTAATAAGGTGGTCACACGTTTTTTTATACATACATAGGTAATCAACGCCTGTATGAAATGCAAAGTTCGTGAAAAATCAGAAAACGTTGTCAGTTACACTGACATTCAATTAATTGTACACCGTGACGTCATCCTGTTTCGAATACGTAACAAAACTGTATTATTACGTAAGTTAAATGCGATTGGCGAATGATTTCACGCTATTCGTTATTCGCTACAATCGATTGACTTAATGTACTAATTGAGTTTCGTTGCGTAAGCCCGCAGTGTCTCGTCTGACACACATATTATATAAGTGCAGATAATTAATAATGCGTAGGTGGCCCTCCTACCAGGGGACGTCTGACGACTTGAAGAAGACAGCGGGAAGCTGCTGGATTCGGAAGGCCCAGGACCGGAAAGAGTGGCGCCGATTAGGGGAGGCCTATGTCCAGCAGTGGACATCTAGAGGCTGATGATGATGATGATAATGAAGTAATAATAAAGTTGATTCTCGAACGGCATCGAACATTCGAGAAATATCTTGAAGGATAATATTATGATGATACGTTTTGAATTATGTAAATATAAATTTTATTGAACAATTAAAAATTGGATTGTTTGTCTGTAGTTTTGTGCAATCTGACAATAAGCAGTTCAACGGCTTATATTCGTGATGATTTATAACAAAATTCAGCTGAAATGGTAAAAATACTCGGATGTTCTGCTACTTATATACATACGAATACAATGCCTTTATGTATCTCATAAGGTTGAACCAGCGCACTCCATGTAAGCGTTCAGGAAGTCCATTTTCGGCGACCTTTTCGTAAAACATTGAAATTCCTGGAAAAACTAAACAAATGGAAGAAAAAAGTAGCCTATATTCATTTCAAGACCCTCATGGTTCAGCGGTTTAGCCGTGATGACGTCACTGACAGACAGAATGAATTACTTTCGCGTTTATTATATTAGTATAGACCGTATATATAATGTCATGTATCGTGTTCTGAATTGTCACTCGTAAGATAATCAAGTTGTTCTCGCTTAGGCTACACGCTGTAACGCTACCGAGATACCAGAGTGCATTATCTCGAACGTGACACTCACTGTAATGTAGGTTAACGTACAAACATAATTGTACATTAGCACTATGGCATAGCTACTGAACATTAAAATAATAATAAATCATTTTTACCATTAAAGTTTTGATTCGGCTCAAAGAATCCTTTTTTTATTCTTGAAGATGCGCTTCAATTTGAAAAACCTGCTGAAATTGCCTAAATTAAATGATCTTTAAATATTTATATACGTTCGATACGTTAATTATGGGATCAAAATATTGAGACCTCAATTTTAGTTTTTACTCTCGAAAATTCTCGAAATCGTTCAGGTCGTATTTAAACAAGTAAACCTAATTTAAACTTTGCGTAAAGGTTCTAATACCAACAAATACGCCTGAACGTGAACCTTTCGATCAACAAACTTTAATTGCTTCTCTTACTGTATTAGTTTCAATATTTGTAAATCAAATGATTACTATAGAATAAACAAAAATATATTATGTATTTTATAACATATTTATAGCTCAATTATTAAGGGTAGAATAAGTTGTACCATGTTATCTGGTAAGCTTAGAAACGTCAAGTAAAGTATGATCTCTATGAGTGGTAGATAATGGGATTTTTTCTATGACGTTTTCTCTGGGACTTAAGATACCGTAACATATGACGTCCTCTGTCTCAAATTACGGCTAGGTTACAGAAGATAAACTTGGCTGCTTAATTTCAGAATATTAGTAATATACATATATCAGTGCAACTAGTATTAGTTGCATTTATACGTTTCTATATGATAAGTAATATTTTTTAGATGAAACACAGCTGGAAAAAAATCTTCTCAGAGCTATCTTTAACAATTCTTAAGTGTAGTCGTGATCTTATATTTCTCCTATTTTATCTTTCATTGACAATGGACTGTTTTATAAAGACCAAACCAAAGCCTAACTAAGAAGGAATAAAAAGGAAGTTAGATTTTTAATGAACAACAAACAATGTGAGCAGCGCAGGGAAGTAAAAGTTGGACTAAAGCGTAGCAGTTTTTAAAATATGATACTTTAAAACACTTATTTTCTCAAGAACTCGTTTAACAAGATCAAGTAAGAAAGGTCCGAGATGTAAGAGTGTAAAAATATGAAGCACCAAAAGCGGAAACTTTAGCGAAGATGAAGCGTGACTACATTTTATTTTATTATGCTTTGTGAAACAGCTCTACATAAATTATAGTTTGAACTACGGGAATAATATTTAACTAATTTAATTACCTACCACGCACGCACACACGCATTCATACACACACTACAAAAATTGTTAATTTGCCCCAATATGAAGCATTCCTTCATCTTGTTCGTGATGCGAAGGTGCTTTCTTTAGCTGCTTTTGCGGAAGACTCAATACAGCGCCTAAAACGAAAGACCCATGCCTGATATCTTAAAGTATTATTTGATGAAGTTGAAGATCGAGATTGCCTTATTGTTATATGGATAGAAAACAAGTCCGGTGTCTATTAGATCAATGGAAAAAACCAGCTTCTGACAGTAGATTTTTCTATTGTGAAATTCCTACTAGAGGCTCGAAATCTGGATCTATGCTCGGTCCATTACAATAGGCTCACCACCATTCCATAGTGAGACGTAAACATATCTGGGGTGTACTACACTCTCCTTTGCCTACCTTCTCGGGGATTACAGGCTCCATGCATGCACCCCGTAAACCGGAAAATTCCAGTGCCAGACTCCAGAAGTCCTATAAGACGGAATCGTTTATGGCAATAGTACCTATTGTAGTTTTAATGTGTGAACAGTTACTATCAAGTTGTTAAACCGTTTGTTTCTAAACTTTTCAATTTGCAAGAGCGACTCTAAAACTTGAGTTACAAAGAGAGAGAAAATAGAGGACCTAAATATTTAAGAGCTACAATGATACAAGCAAACTGTTAAAAAACTTATGAAACAATGCAGCACTTATTAAACGTTCAATTCTACTTCATTTATTTTCTTCGGAGTCGCTTAATACGTCCGATGTTCTGTAGAAAGTTCACGAGATAAAAATACAACGCGCCGAAAGCGGAAACTTTACCAACGGCGAAACGTGACGCCATTTTGTTTTGTTATTTTTCGCGAAATGGCCGCGTAGATTTGTGTTGAAGGAACTTTCAGAACATGATTATCAGTGACGATATTAAACTTTTGGAGACCAGATTTTTATACATAGTACGTACAATAACTTGCAAGAATATTTTTTACACCGGACAATAATTGTTTTATAATTTGCAAATGAGTGGCCTATTTCAAATCTTGTAACTTCTGAAGATTCGATCATACGAAGACATACTCCAAGGCAAAAGCTAACATTTATCTATTCCGAAGAACCTTGATTAGTTTGCTTCAGATAAATTTCGAAGCCAGATTAGTTTGCTGAGTACTAGCTATAACCTTAGTAGTACCCATACGTGTTTTAACAATATATCTATGCCAAAATGTTTAGTTTGTAATGAGCAAATAATTCACAAAACTGAACTTTTGATTCGATACAATCATCATGGAAGCGTAATAATAAAAGAAGAGATTATAATAAGAACTTTAAATTATTAAGCAAAGGCTTGAAAGATGATGTATTATACTGGGTCTCGACATGTTTTAAAAGACTTCAAAATTATAGGAGCGAATTATCAGAAAGCTTAATAGCTTTCTAATTCGAGTGATTTCTATGCATTTATAAACAGCTGATGACTTCTTCAACATGTCATATAAGTATCAGCTGCTGATAGGCTTACTATTCAGTAAAAGTTCTATGAAAAAGCTGGGTTAATATGGCTCAGCTAGATATAACAGAGAGTAAAACAGAATCCTAGAATAATAGCATAGCGCAGGTACCTTGATACCGGCACTGGCATCATGAAGCACTATCAAGTTACGCTATTGTTACCTCATACGGTATATGGCGTTAATAATAAAGGTAGTGGCTATCCGGTCATAAACAACTCGGTATCCAACAAAAAGTCATAACTTTAGACGACCCTTTGCCATGATATCAAAATACTCGATCAATATTTGATATGTAGGTCATCTTGAGGGATTGAACATAAAATGTCAATATCAATGAGATGAAGGATTTTGAAGAAGATAAACATTAGCTTCCAAAGAAAAACTTATAAGTGATTGTGTGAAACAAGTATGAAATACCTGTAGCTACACATTGTGGCTGGGTGTGTGTACTGTACCAAGACAAACACAGCGGGACAAACATCTACAGATATTCTGACTGATATTTACTGACTAATATTTACTAACTAATATATTGATATAATGTGTTCACTATTCGATTAACATAATGAAACTTTTGCCAGGTTCTGGTTTATAACACGTCAATTTTATTTCCATTTCTTACAGTGCAGATAGGTTTTTTGTTTTGCCCATTTCTGTTTGCCGTCCATAGCCTGAAGACTGCACAGAGATATTAAGCTATAATTGTAGATGTAGCTATGATTTTCCTTAAGTATGACCATAATAACTTATATTATATAAAAATGTATTTAGGTTGTGCCTGAATCTAGACCTGAAAATTGTTATCATTAATTGTTCTTTATTTGGGTGCAAAATAATAGTTTCATTATCAAATATCTATATACAGTATTAATACCAGTTTTGTCTAGCTTCAGAGGAAGTGATAGACTTGCGTGAGTAGCGCCAACATATTTATTATTTATCTAATACCTGTTTTATCACTTTATTACTTTACCGGGAACACAAGTTACAACTTAAATCCGGTTTAGGGTTGGACATAAATGTATTATCAATTTATCAACCAACCCGTGTGTTCGAATGGAAAATTAATTAATTTAAAATAGAGAATTAATTAATTGACAATCACTCAATCTAAGTAATCAATGTATGTATGGCTTAATTAACTCTTGTATTGTTTTTTGTTACGTTAGTATCACTAAGCTTTTCCCTTTCCCTTCCCGCACAATAACAGCCTATTGTGTGAAATAACTTTGCGATGAAGCTCCAAAAGTTTTAAAATTGAATAAACTGCGGGGACAATTGAAAACGTCCGCGCCGGGAATTAGCTGTGTCCTCGGGAAGAGTTAAAACTGGGATTGTTAATCCTTTAAACTGGTAATTTTATGGACTTTTGCTGGATTTTCATATTTGATGCTGTAAAATTGTTAAAAGCGCTGTAATTTAAGTAAAACGCTTAGTTTTAACGACTATTGCAATATTTAAATATGAACTCTTAATAGTACACATCGGATAGCTGATGGACGACCTCACAAGCCTCATCAAGGAAACTGACGTGCGTATATAAAGACAATGATGAAGGAAAAAACTCCTCATATTTCTAAGTACATATATATTTGGCACTCGATGATCCTTGCCCACCCTGCAAGGGACCTGGTGTGACGATATAAGATTACTATTAGCTAAAGTATCATCCACATTAGATATGACAGCAGGAGTATAAGGAAATGAATATTTTATCAAGTGTCAGAACATATCAGACCTCATCGTTCTATTGGCGGACACGGGTCTCCTCTTTAAGTGATAAGGGTTAGGACTACAGTTTGCATCCCTGGTTAGGAGGGGTTGGTAAATATGATTCTCCATAGAGAATTGTTTATTCACGATATTGAAAATATCCTAAAGGCCGCGATGGCGCTCATCAGGGAAGGCCTATGTCCAGCAGTGGACTGGGATAGGCTGATGTTGTCGTTGTAACTGTTGATAGATTTTGTTTTTGATAAACATAGTTATGTATACTCCTCAGCCATCGCCTTACACTAGCGATAAGGGCAATATGACACCTCAACGGAATGTACAGCTCAGCGGAATGTGCCGCCGGAAGAGCAAGCTCTAGTGTACTGTGTATGGAATGGATTCATTAATAAAGTAGCCTCCAAATCGGCACTACGTGTTTCTTTTGCTATTATTCCTCGGTCAAATTCCGACAGTAATTAAATTATTAATCAATAAAGGTTTCATACGCTCGAAACCAAAAGTACCTACTGTGCGGTATCAAGGTTTCAGTTACTCAATATTTATATAAAGAATAATAATAACATAACAGTTAATGTTAGATAAAAGAATCGGTAGTCTCTGTAACGAAGATCCTCTCTCTGTCTACCCTTTAAAGGACAGGTCCTTTGTGCTATTAAACACGACAAGTCGTGTTTAATAGCACATTATTATGTTTTGTCGTGACACGGGATTGTTTTAAGTACACTCCTTTGCCGCTTTTGGATTTATAGCCGTGATGTTATATTATATTAGTTATTACCTTAATAATAGTATTATATTGTATTGTATATGTATCGTGCCGTACAGAAAGGCCTAATATTTAGTGTTTCACTAACAAACAAATGATTAATGATGAATGATTAACATAGTATTTATGTTTTACAATACCTACCTAAATTTCAGTAGAATATCCAACTTCTGGTAAATTACTTAAGGAATCTCAAGTATTTATTTATTTGTTACGTCGTTCGGCGTTCGTTCATTCATTCGTTCGTTCGTTCATTCAATCATTCATTCAACCATTCGTTCATTCATTGAACCATTCGTTCGGTAATTATTCAATTATACAATGACCCATTAGCAAGCTTACATGTAAGCTATAACCTAGTTGATCTTAGTTCCAATATGTTTAGAACCTAACATGCAATCTTAATATTGAATGAGCCAACATAGTGTACACTCAGTTGCGTAATATTTAGTTCTGATACTTAATAATTAAAATCTATTAACATTATATGTATTCACCTACGTGTACATAAAATACGAATGTATACGAAGAGCTGGACATCGAGCTGTGACGTGCAATTCGAGAGGCCTATGTCCAGCAGTCCGTTTACTGCTAGGCTTTAGTAGGCTGATGATGATGAATTTTGAATGAATTTTGAATACCATGGCCACTTTCTTTTCTTTTCTATAAATAAACTCCTTCCACTAAATGTTGTCTGGAAGAGATTGCTCGTTCAGCGATAAGATCGCCTTTTTTTAATAAAGAATTTCGTTATTCTGTACTTTGCATTTCGTTTTATATGGTGCCTACATAATAAAGTGTTCTGCGTTGTTTTGTTTTGTATGATAATGATGACATAAAATACAAAATATATTTTTTTCAGAACACTTAAAACAATACACAATAATAAAACCGTAAAGGTAATGTCCGAATCACGCCTGTAATTTCCGAAGAGAAAAGTACGCATGCTCTATTAATCCTCAGCCTACCTCTTCGGGACGATACAGGCGTGATGTGGTGATATTCAATATTAAATCGCACATTCACCTATCCACACGTAAATACAAAAGCAACCTTAAAAAGTGCGAGTAGTATACTCTGCCTATTTAGGAAAATACAGGCGTGATAAATAAAGCAACAAACAATACTTACTCGTAAATGCATATTCACATGTCCACACGTAAATACACCATCACAATGTATGTAGTTGTATTCGCATGCGATTTAAATAATTTACAACATTCTCAAAATGTCGTAAGACGTTGGATTCCCGCCAAAATGAGACTCCGGTTCCGATGTTCCACGTGAACACATTGGAACGGTATCAGAATGGGCTCTTGATTGTGTGCAGAACAAATATTTTAGATTTATCTGCTAACTTTTATCAGCTTTATTGGTTTTAAGTTCATAAATCAACCCAATGTATGTGCCTAAGGTATTGTATTTATTCGGTCTCAAGTCTCCGCCGCAATCTCGATGTGATCGGCAGGAGCTCATGATGAAGGATCTCGTACAGGTCCGACATTAGACGGGCCGTCGCGAAAATCGTAAGGGAGTTAAGCCGCTACATATACATGTTATCGTGTGTATAAGGTGAACATAAAACACCTAGTGTCAAATATCTCCATCCTTACAGAACTGACCTGCTTCTTCTAGATTGAACAAATATATTTATGCTAAATCAAAATGCTTTGTCTAACGTATAATTGTACACTCTAAGGTCTAAGAACTTAACAATAATATGTATTGCATTCCAAACATCACAATTGTCAACGAATCAATTTCGTCGCTTTGTTACTTTCGCGCGAAAATTGTGACAATGGCAGGCGATTATTGGCGCGCGCGCCATGTCACATTTGCAGAAACGAAATCGTAGTGATTTATTTGGTCACAGATGTCACTAAAAGTGCTGAACATTAATTGAGCGTATGTCCTGTTGACTGCCAATCAAGTGATTATCTTGTTTTGTATGGCCTACCTACTTAAGATACGTTCTGTGCAGTAAAGGTTGTCTGAAAATAACTGATCGCTCTTTTAGTGATAAGACCACCTATTGTTCTTGTCTAATTTTGTTTCTGCTACTTTGTGTTCTTATGTGGCATGAAACAAAGTGTTATTGTATTGTATTCTTTTCTATCCCCAGGTCTGCCAAAGTATTATTGGGTTCTTCTATCTTTAAATTCCCTATAGTAGCACGGAACCCGGATTTATACTCGCTGTGTGGCAATAGGCTTGCTTACCTACTATTTTATGATAGGACGAATATCATAACTGGAGAATCGTGAGAGCGTATTACTTTCTTGTGCCTAACCCTTTGGGAAAAAACAGGCGTGATGTCGTGTTATATAGTTCTGGTCGCAGATATCACTAAAGTTACTTTTTTAAGATTAGTATGTGTGATTACTATACTCTGATTTCTTCACTTTTGTTTTACTTCACATCTTTACACCTTCACGCCTTACAACATTTGTGGTGTCAACAAAAGCTTGAATAAATTATTCCTAACTTCACTATTACAACCAATGATATTATAATAAACCAGTAATAATATTCTAACATTTCCAACATAATATATGACTTAGACTCTATCAGTCTGACCCGTATCTGAAGAAAGTGAAAGACCTAGTTTCCTTTTTACTAACCCAAGATATAGGAGCAGTCATAAAGATGGGCACAAGGCCTGATATAAAGGGCATCTTGATGGCAAGAGGCACTCCAGTCGAGATTGCCGCCGGAGCACCGCCGCGACCGAACCTAGTATGTAGTACAAAAAAGACAAAACATAATCTTGGGAAACAATGGAAGTGGCTGATGAAAGTTGCATCGCTGGCAAAGTAATATTGAGTACTTAACGACGAAATTATAATGCCTCGCCAAAGAATACATTTTGCAAGTATCGATATACTTATATGAAAAGCACTTGAAAGAACAGAAGACGCCCTAAGACTCTTTATACTAGCTGATGTAGGTAGTTATCGATGTGAGAACACGCATAGGTAATTAAAATAATAATAATAATATCTTGGGATGTATTTTATAACTGGTGAAACGTCCTACATTCCTACACTCCTATGCCTACTCCTTCGAGGAAATTCAGACGCGATGGTATGTAATATTAGTTACTTACGTTTTAATTGTTTTAAGGCGAATGTTTCTCTCTTTGCTTACAAAAAAGAAAAATAATTTCGCTATGTTTCTGTAACAGAATTTTCACATAGCCACTCTCTACACTACAAATAAAAAATTAAGGTAATTTATTCATGGCAACACCGTAAAACGTGCTTCAATATCGGAAATTTCTTAGGCCAAGGCCGCCTTTATCTATTATTAAAATCGTCGGAGCACATGAAATCTTTGTTCCATTAAAATTTTAATCATTTTCATTAATACAATGACGTGTATACCAGCGCAAATCTTGACCATGAGTCCAGATCATGGGTATCTGTACAGGGATAGCTTAGTCGTTATAAATCCCATATCTCACTCCCAGGATCCCGATTTCCAATCTTGCCGCACCCTTCTTTATGAAAGTGTTTTACGATTTAATGTCACTTACGGTACACGTGAAGGAAAACATCGTGAGGAAACTTGCACACCTTAGATATTAGAACGTTTTATAAGGCATGTATAATCTGCCAATACTCATTTTACGCGCATAGTGTAAACCATGGCAATAATCCTTCTCATACTCAAAAGAGAGGTATGTGTCCAACGGTGGAACGATAAAAAGCTTGATAATGTTGAAGTCCATTTTTCTTCTGATAATGTTCTGTACAGCTTTTAGTTAAATTAGGAACGAAATTTCCAAATAACAATAGGTTAACATAATAATAATAGGTGAAAACGTCTTACAATTTTAAATACATTCCCAGAAAAGGCTTTTAAAAAACATAACATGACGTCTATAATCCTCGAAGGGATAGGCAGAAGAGTGAATTACTGGCTTAATTTTCACCAGTTAGATTTATGTTTCATCATGGTATAGGCGGTCAGCCACCGGGCACAAATCCAGACTCCGAACCACTACTAGAATAATACTTTATAAAAATACAAAATTCCAAAAAAAAATTTAAGCCCCACATAAAGTCTTAATCTTAATCCCTTTTAAAACCAACATTTAATTTTCGCTTACACACAGAACATAAATCGGTGGCTGAAAGAGCTATCCCACGTCCCATCAATCATGGCGGGTTTCTTACGTTATCTGCGACGCAACATCGTTGACGTTGAAAAAAAAACATTTCATTTGGCTCGCAATTTTATGTACACAGATTAAATATATATTTTTTTAATCTATCATCTCAAGGGCAATACAAATAAAAGCTTTTATTATTGTATAACAATTTAATAGTAATTTTAATGTGTTCCTTGTTTTATAATCAGTGAAACAGTTTAATGTTTTTTCTTCTTCATATTTAGAAAATATAATTAATAATGAACAATTGCAATGTAATTAAAACTAATAAATAACGATATTGATAATTATTTTTTGGAACCAACGTGCGTGTATGAAAAGAGTGATGAGTGTGAACGAAACACTTCAAGTCTGTGAGGATAGAGATATTTGGGACTCGATGCTCCGTGCCTTCTGCGTAAGGGACCTGGCTTGATGATATAATAATAATGGCACAAACAACTATATTATAACAGTTCACATGTTCTCAATTGAATACGAACAGACAATAAAATGAAATAACGTAAAATAACATGAAGCTAAAAATATCTAAGCTCCAATTCAATGTCAAAAAATTGGCGCGAACGACGCAACACATCAGCTGAACTGATTAAAAATAATGTATCTTTAAATACTTCGCAAGTTTTTACTGACATTATCTGTTATACTTTAACAATTAACGCGATGACTTGCCAAATTAAACAATAATAATTTTTGCAAATACTACATTTTCAACACAGAAATGATTTTGCATGATATATAAAAAAATGTAAACGTAACTAGACGGTTATAGTCCCCAAAGGAATAGGCACAGGAGTACAATAAGTGAGTGGACTAGGTGCTGAACCTATTGCCATACCCAAGCACAGATCCAGACTCCGAGTTACTACTGGGAATTTCAAGTTAGAGGAACCCAACAGTACTCGACCCGGATACCTAATCCAGGGACTCCCGTTTCGCAGCATTCGTGCTTGTAAAAAGACAACCAAATCAGAAAAATAATGATATCAAAGATGCGAACATCAGAACCTCAAAAAAACAGAATTCTTATCAAAAAAACTTCTTAAAAGCGTAAAAACGTCAAAAATCTCAACGTCTCAAGAATCGTACGCCATTTTGTTCTTTTTCCCGCCATTATAGAATGCGTTATGGCCGTAAATAATGAAGTATTTGAGGCTACTACAGATATTTCACGCCATTTTACTATATAAAATAGGTCATAATAACTCTCAGGGCACGCAATATGGACATTATTTTCAATTAATCACCTCTACACGACGCCCATGGTTATCGTTTCATAGTGCCGCCACTCACAGGTACCACAAAGATTTTTTTATATACCTAACTATATTGAAAATTTGCATATAGCCAACCAATTGTACACTGACTTTAGACAAATTTATCCAATTTCAACTAAGGTAAGTTATTTGCGAGTGTTGTCACTGATAACGAACCGGTAAGTCAACTGTTAATTTAAAATGAAAACTGTAAAAGCTGTCTATATGCTTAATTACCTTTTTTCAATGGAGATTATAACAATGTTGCTTGCGTCTGATGTTTAGCAACTGAAATAGAGGCATTGATGATACTTATCCAAGCAAACCCATGAGAATAATATATAAAATGTAAATAAAATTGAAGTGAGTGTTTGTAATATCTAAATAATGGCTTTTTAATCGGTGTAATATAAGCAGATATATAGATACGGTACAGATAAATCAACCCAATTTTATCTCCAAAACGCCTCAACCGATTTCGACGGGACTTTCACTAACAGACAGCTGATATTACAAGGAGTAGTTGGCCTTTTTGTTTTAGAAAAAGTTTTAGGCTCCTGTATATAAAATAAAACCCATAAAATAGAAGAATCTCACTCGTACGAATTCGCGGGCACAGCTAGTACAAAATAAGCCATTTTACATCCGTAAGACAATGTTATAAGATAATCACGCCTGCGTTTTCCCGAAGGAGGAGGCAGAAAATTGTATTACACTCTCATATTTCACATATCATATTAACATTCCACTATATAACAGGGAGTATCCTGTTGTAATACACCCGGCACAAATCTAGACTCCGAGCAAGAACTGAAAATTTTGAGCTAAAAAACCCAACTTTTTCCTACCTGGAGATCAAAATCAGTACCTTTCAATCCGCTATCGTTTACGTCCACTTGACCAACGAGACATTCAATTTATTTTTTTACACTACCTATAAATTACACTATATAAAAAAACATTAAAATTGTCTTATTTCTTGGTCACCGACAACTTTTAACAAGTTCACTGTTTGAAATGACCCCAATTCACCATGCCCAAACTATACAAATATTTCCACTCCAGAGGCTCCAGAATACCCTCCGCTCACACGAAGTTCAGCAACGTATTCACCAACTGACCCTGGCTCTCACAAACATCCATTCACAGTATTAGCCTCGGGCGTATGAATAATAAACACAACTGTACTCAAAACTGGCTCAGACCCGCTCAACTTACTATTTAGCATGTTGCTAGTGTCCAACATCAAACCCTTTCAAAGAATATAGAGCATAAAAATATCAGTTAATTTTTTTCTAACCAAAAACATTACTGAATTTTAATTAAGCAGCCATCTAAAATATACATTTACCTATAATATTTAAAAAATAGGGATAAATGACCTGGCTGACGCAAGGCAGCAACGTATGCTCTGCTACTTCTTACCTGCAAGTATTTTATGGACCTGTAAAAATTATGTCCAAGAGTAAACTAAGAAACGTTGGTGACATAAGTGCGAAGTTATTTCCAAACGTCTAGTTTCAGTGACATGTATATTTACTGCTTTTTTAGATTCTTGAACTGAAAAATATGTCGGAAGCGAGTTATTTAACTTTCTTTACTGTTGTTCGTTCGACACAGATATATTATAGGATTGTCATTGACAGGTTTCATATTTCACAGTGAACTCCAAACACAAATTATGTGAAAAAAATATTCCAAACAAAAATAAGTCCACGATCCCCCGAACAACTTTAACAAAAATACACAAAAGATGACAGACGGTGAAAGGAGAAAATATTATGACAAAACATTGGCCGAACACAAAGGGCCTTTGTCAAGGGTTTCAGGGACATATAAAAACAACTCTTTATCATAAAGAAGGAATGAAAGAATTGGGGTATTATGATCGATTCTTCTTTCTGAAACTTTTACATATTCATATAAATATAAATGAATTGCTAAATGTGTTGGTAAGCGTAAAACTCGAAAACGACTGAACCGATTTGGCTGATTTCTTTTTTGTTGCATTTCATGAAGTCTGAGGAATGTTTATGAAGAGAAAAAAACGTAAAAAATACGAGGATAATAGTATAAACAAGAATTTTCTTTTCACATAAAAACCACATTGTTCCCAACTGTAAAACATTTGCCGTCAATCAAAACAAAAGAAAGGCACGTTAGGATTACCTTTAGTATACCTTAAAGTTTATTAGAGGTTGCATGTAATTAATGAAAATAACATGAACCCACGTTTAATTCAATTATTTTACGTCCAGCGGAGCGGGCGGGCATCAGCTAGTTTGTTATATAACTAACTTAATTTTTATGTAGGTACTTTATTGAAAAAGTTCATGGGTGCCAGGTGGGAGACCAAAACTTGTCTTAGTCATTTATTTATAGCTTGCACCATCAAAGTAAACACTATTAAAATGAGTTTAATAATCGCCAAGTGTAATCTCAATTGTAAGTGCAAGCTTTATTGAATTAGGTCATTACGTACAAGAAAACATAATTTTGAATTCAATAAAAGATAATATAACATTATACAGATCATTCAGTCATTTAGAATTTGAAGTACAAAGATTAGATACTGACTGATAGGCGATTGAGAAATCTTCGAAACGCGCGTGCGAATGAAAGAATTATGAATGTTGAAGAACTGCTCCTCTGCCTACTCCGCCAAGGACAACGTAATAATGCAATAGTAATACGCAACTCCTATCACCTGCTTCACTAATTATAAGGGTTCAGAATACTTTAAAAAACTCATTAGTTTTTCAATTCATTTCATTCATATTCACATTAATTTCAAATTTACGCGCTCCAACACCGCACGCGATTTTGGTTCAACCAGCTTCTTTGTGCCTGCTATTACACCATCCCCTATAGAATACTTACAGTCATTTTATTCTAATCCAAACCGAAACACATAATATTTACAAGAAATAAAACATCCTTATTGACGATCATGGCGAAACAGATTTAAGAAGTATTTTTTTATCATGTTTTCTTTTAATTCTCAATACGCAAGATTTTATTTTCTTTAATGTATTGTAGTGTATATTATTTTTCAATTGTCCATAAGGGATTGTCCACAAAGAATCAGATTTTAAGTAGATCTCATTAAAATACTTTTTCAGTAACAAAAAACTCTACGACACGAGTCTTCCAAATATCTGGCCAAAAATAAAATCTGTAGTACAACAAAAATACCGTATATATGTATTTCCAGATCATATTATTAGTAAATCTTTCAATTTTGTCTTTCGATTTATATTTAATCATAAAATATATAATTCATAACTTTAATTGTCTGTCAATTGTATAACCTTTGCTTAGTAAAAGATAAAAAATTTGCTTTTGTTTGCATGGAAACTTGTAATTCGAAAAAAAATTACAACAAACCAGTTTTTAGAAAAACTTCACAAGTCTGTTACATGCTTTGTTCTAACTTGAATAATATTTAAAAATCGTTAAAAAAACTATGTTCTAGTGTTAATATGTAAATATTTAGACTGAATATTACCAATAATACATTAATCTCAAACTTTTAATTTTGGCATCAACTACTGTGATGCCACTGGGGATATTATATGTTATTTCCATGATATGATTTTGGATTTCATTGTAATTAAATTGAATAAATACTGTTTTAGTATAACTATGTAAAACAAGTCTCAATTATAGTTTAGTGGTTTATAGTTCAGTTTCCCATGCCGAGAGTCCTGGGTTCTAACTTGACGCGCACCACTTCACAGTGCAATGACCATTAATTCATATCTTCACACCAGATCCCATAAAGGGCAGACAAAAAACACGGAGTGCCAAATATCCCTT